>CBVK0100097444.1:0-32636 GCA_900067695.1 Picea abies
GCTCTTCCGATCTCACTGACGCAGACTGCTGAGAAAGGCTTTTTTGTCCCCGGGGGTGGCTGGTCCATAGACATTAGTTAAGTTGCCAGGCTTGTCCGAGCCGATGAGTCGGTATTCTGCTGTGATGGACCATCTGGTAGTGTAGAAGTTTTCCAGTGTTACCATGTTGGTGTTCCAAAGAATGGCTACTCCTCCGGCTGTACCTGTGGCGTCGATCGAGACCGCCTTTCCCTGCCGCCAGCAGTAAGGGAGCATTCGCTCGATGTCCTCTGAGGTGCATTTTGTTTCCTGTATCATTAAAACGTCTGGGTTTTCCGCTATGATCAGATCTCGTAGCATCTTTTGCTTGCTACGTCCGTTAAGGCCTCGAATGTTCCAGGAGATGAGCTTCATGATGACGGGGGAGGGGGCAGAGGAGGGAAGGTGTCCGAGATCAAGTGTATCTGGCCGGAGTTTACCATGAAGTTCCCTATTTCCTGAATGAGCTTGTTGGTGGATTTTCTACCTCGTTTCTTTTCCTCCTTTTGACTTTTGCTTGTGCTTTTGGTCTGACTTCCCTGGATTCCCAAGGCTTTACTAGCCCTAGCTGTAGATCCTGCGGAGGAGTTGAGAAAGATCTTGTGCACTTTCCTAAGCTGATCTCTGGGGATGGTATAGAGTTTCTGGTGGCGGTAGGCATGTTCAAGGTGTTCTAGATCCACTCCTGCAAGGTCCGGGTCCTCGATCTCCATTTCCTCGTCTGCATCCTCTAGCTCTGGCATTGCTGAAGGTCCCTGATCCAAGCTCGAAGGGGAGGGGTCTTGGTGATTATTCTGGGAAGTTTTGCTGGGGTTAGGGTTTTCAGTCCTGGGTTGGGTATTTGGTAGTGGAGGGTTCACATTTGCAGGGGCTACCGGGTTGTCGGGAGTATCTTGTAAAATGGCGAATTTATTGCTAGTAGAGGGATCTTTGTTTACCTGGGTCGCAGTTCTTCGCCCTCCTTGCCGTCGTTTGCCTGCCTGCTGCGTGAACCCTTCATTATCCTTGCGGCCTTCTGGGTTTCCTTCTTTGTTGATTTGATTGAGCGGGCATTCTCTGAAGAGGTGGCCGTGTTCATGGCATTTCCTGCATCGGAAGGGGATGTGTTCATAGTCGATGGTCTGGGACCAGTCTTCGTCATGATACTCAAGAGTGATGGATCCCGGGAGCGGCTTGGCTATGTTCAGATACACACAGATGCGAGCATATGAGGTGTAACGCCTGTGCTTAGTGGCTTCAGAGGACTTGACATATATGCCGATGGTGTTGCCTATGCCTGCAAGGACCTCTTCTAGCCAGAATTCCTGAGGAAGAGAGTATAGTCGGAGCCAGACCGGTGCATGCGCAAAGTCTTCTTTCTCTGGGCTGAACTTTTCTGTCCAGAATCTCAGAAATAGTCCAGCAGAGTTATAGAAATATGGCCCCCCATCGAAGATGCGGTTCCGATCTTCTAGATTGTGAAAGATTACTGTGAAGAAACCCTTGGAGCCCAGTTGTAGATCATAGTGGCCTTTTGGTTTCCACCAGTATTGGATCCATTTAACAAGGTCGCGTTCAGAGGGCCAAAGCCCTAAGAACTTCCCAACGAGAGCATTGTCTCGCATGAACTGCTTCTGCTCCTCAATACGGGGTGTGCATATAATGTATTTTGGGGCTTGCGGAGCCTGTGGGATGGATTTCCCTGGTACCCACGGAACTGAACCTCTTGCAGCGGCGTTTTCCTTGGACGAGTCGATGTCCATTTCGCGGTCCTTGAAGGTGCCCTCGGCAAGAAGCTGCTTGCGCATTTCGGGAGGCATTTCAAAGGCCGGCCTCTTGATTCCAGTCTCAGAGGTAGCGTTAGCCGTGACCTGGCTGTAGGTTACTCCTGGTAGATCTCCTCCCCGGCGATCCGGGGGCCCCTGCGGGGCTGCCATTGTGCGGGCTCAGTATTCGGCGACAGGGGCAAACGAAACCCTAGTTGCAGAGCAGTTTAGAGAGCACAAGTTACAAGTCAAGGAAAAAAAGTCTTATTTTCGACAAATTTCAGTTCCTTATCTTAGCTTCGTGGTAGACTCAGAAGGTATTCAATCGGATCCGAAGCACATCCAAGCCTTGAAGCAATGGCCACAACCTTCTTTGGCCAGCGAGCTAAGAACCCTCCTGGGTGGTATCAATTTTTATCGTAATTTTATTCTGCATTTTTCTCATAATTAATATTAATATTATATTAAGAATAATTTTTAATTAAATTTATTAATAATTATTATTATAATTAATTAATCAATTATATTTAAATTAATAAAGATAATTAAAACATAATTTATTATTATTATTATTATTGTCACTAGCAGAATCGATAACTGGGTTGGTCTCCTACTCGCGTGACACGTGGTCGATTCTGACCGTTACCAATATAACCTCCAAGTGTCATACGTATGCCCCTTCCACAGGCACGGATAAATCGGGAGGATTTGAACTCAAAACCTCATCAAACATAACACTTATATCACGACATTTGCCAATTAAATTGTCCCTAAAAACTAAAACATAATTAATTATAATTATGTCTAAAATTTGACATTAAAATGATGCATCTTTGACATTAATTTGATACAAAATATTTATTATGACGTTAAAAACACTTTTAATGTGACAATGTGACGTAATGTGATACAAAAATTCTATATTTTAACACAACGACATTAAACTGTTGCAAATTGACACTAGATTGGTAAAAAAAAAAATGGTACTTTACATATAACATCGACGCACAAATTGACTCATTATGATGGTAAAACGATGCAAACAACACACTTGACGCAACAAAGATGCAAATGCTTTTTTTAATGTTGTTTTTTTACGTTCTTAAGTGACACAATATGATGTTATATTAACTTTCTCGAAAAGAAATTTTGTGTCAATTTATTGATTGCTAATACGATGCCCCAAGAGCATATGTTGAACTAGGAAACATAAATAAAATGCAAATGACGTCCCTGCATGCATCACATTTTACATCGTATAAACTTGTTTTTTTTATTTAGGGAAATTGTATTGTGATGCCAATCACACATTACATCCTTGTATTGTAGGGAGAGATAAATAGAGAACTTCATTTAAAGGAGATTAATTCATTAGTGTCTTCAACCTATTTTCAGTTACAAAGTCATCCAATGTTGTAAGTTTGCACCCAGGAGGTTGTTTGATTATGTCTTTGTAAATTTTAGGGTGTAAGTTAAAGTTCTCTCTTTTCTTAGATTTTTCATGTCTAATAGCATGAGACCTTCCATCTTTCTTTTTTGTTATATTTTTTCCACCATCCTTTATCTATATTAGTATTCTAAGAAGGATTAGGTTTATATTGGGGTGGATTAGCCCCACTTTGAGAGGTGTGGCTTTCTTGACCCTTCATCAAAGTAGCCATGACTCGAGAAACATAAATATGGGGATAGTGAACATGATTTAAAAAAATTGGTAATTCATCTTTGAGACATTGTATCTGAGGGCTTAGATTATTGAGGAACTAGGTTAGGATTATGAAAACATTAGTGTCATTTTAGGTGATCCCAAGAGAGGCATGCAATGTAGGGATTGAGTAGATTCAAATATTTGACTTTCTAGAAACAAACTCCTTTAATTGCAGAAAAATAGATATGTTGCAGAAGATTATTTTTAAGATTGAGTTCCACATAGACATGAGGATTGACCCTAAATGAATTCTATCTTCCATCAAAAATTGAAAACCAATACAAATATTTAAACACACATAACCATAAAAGGTCTCATTTATGTAGATAAACCTATGAATTCAATTCATAAGGGGTACTTAAAATGGTTTTTATCATCTAATTTAAAATCATGTCATAAATATTTCACATAAGCCAGAGATCCAATAATATTCCATGTTTGACACTATAGGAAAATTTCGATAGTGTAATCTGAGTGAAAAAGAAAGCTCAAAAATTGGACCCTATTCCCTATTAAGAATTTAGAGAGATTTCTTTAACCTCCCAATTAAGGATCCAACATTATAAAATAATTATCATCCAAAATCTTGTAGAAAAAGTAAAGCATCACACCCCTTTGTGTTATATCATATTTTGACACCTCCATGTCTTAGATGCCTTGATTTGGCCACCATACCCTTCATACACCTCTTCTAATGACTTTGATCACTATGTAGATTATCCATAATACCTCCTTGCAAATACATACACTCTTCTTTCTCTTAAAAGGAGTATACACACACACACACTTGTTCTTCAAAAAATGTGCATATGCCTAAAAACGTGACGAAAAAATATAAAATTCATGAAAATTATGTACTCCAGTGTAGGGTTTATAGGAAAACTACTTTTGTAACTCCCTAAAACCTATGCCAATTTGTCTCAACCAACTTGAACTAGTATAAAATGAATCATAATGGGAGGAATGAGTACAAACATGGATGCAGTAACATAGTTATCCTTCTACTAAAATGATTAGAGCTTGTTTTTTCCATGATGTTTTTATGACCTTCAACCCTCAAGTTGCTTGAGTATTTTCTCCCTTTCTTGATTTGAGGCATAAAACTTCTTAGTTTTCCTCATTATTATGTGAAGAATATTTTCGGAGTCCTGAAGCAGTCATGAGTGCCCAAGGATGGAGGAATCTACATGAGAACTGTGGAAGGTGTTAATAGTGAATCAAGTATATCTTTGTGTACTATTATTTCATTATAATTAAAATCGATATCTCTATTCTTTCCCTCCCCCAAATTCTCTATAAATGTTCGAATATTGATCTCTTTTAGTGTTTGGTTCAAGTTCTAGTACCTGATAGTTAGTTAAGGTAGTTATTTTATGTTTAACTTTTGTTTTTGCCAATTATTTTGAGAAAGGTATTTGTTTCCTTGTGTGTAGGTTTGAAAGCATGGATATGAGCAAGGACAATTGGTGTGATGTCAACTCAAAGGATTCGTCTCCAACCGAACATTGCAACTAGGTAGGTCCTCTTTATAACTAACTAGTAGTTACATTAAGTTGTTGTAGACATACCTTAGTGATTAAACTACATTGTCTTTGATTCGATCTATTAATAGTCTACCCTATCCATAGGATTAGTTTTATCTGCAACACTTTGTTCCATTTTTTTCTTTCTTATAATTTCAACATTTTTTATAGCAAGATTTGTCTCACCCCATGCAACTTGTTCATAAGGCCTTTTCCATTTCCATATGCAGACTTGAAGTCCCCTTTTTCACTTCCCAAAGATAAAAATCATATTTTTCCACATATACGCGCCCTATCAGTTATACAACATGCGTATATGCAGGTTGCACCACTACATCCTGCGTACATCGAGTTTGGTGATAAAAATTAAAAATTGTGTCGGGTTTCCATGTCACGTCACGAGATCCATGATCCTTGACCTTCCATATACTGGAAATGTTCCGACTCGGCCCTTCAATTCCATTTAAAGGCTATAAATGGGCCATATCTAAACCGTGGAAAGGGAGAAGAATTCAACTTTTGAGAGAAAAGTTACTCTGGAGTAATTATTCACTTCATATTGAGTCTGCATCACTTTTTCCTTTGAATTTTGAACACATTGTTTAGCCCCCAAGCTCTTCCCTCTTTGGTGGAGAGCCTCATTATCTCTATTATATGAGCTTTCCTTTGGTGGAAGATTGAAGTGGTGGAGGCCCAATTGGAAGGGACTTAGTTTCTCAGTTCCGAGACATGCCGACATGGAAGTTTGTCATTCATACACTTTTGTTGATCATATTTTAATAGAAATATTATTTTCTCATCCAATTAATGTCATGAAAAAATTTGAATTGTTATTCCATGGGAATATTTGTTATGAATATTGATGAATTATGATGTTATATGTGCTAACTTTATATATTATCACCATATGCTTGTGTATATTGGTTGTTTAGGACAAGTTGTAGGTGTAAATCTTTGAGTCGAGTGCTCAACGGTGGTCTTCATCGAACATTTGGACGAGGTTGTCTCTTTATCTTATCTTGTTAGCATCTTTGTTTATATAGCATACTTGATATTATAGTTGATTTCTGTAGTCACTCCATCTGTTGTGGTTTACCTGATGCCATAGAGTGATTTTCCTCGTAACAGAATTGGTGACCATACTGGGAATTGAATCTTCTTTTTGGGGTTTGAAGTGTTTTTCTCCTTATATTTCTCTCGGTTAGCTTGATTTTCCTTATCGTCGGATTGCTTAATAACCTATTTTCATTTTGAATCTAAGTTTCTTGGCCTTATCCTTAACCTGAGTGTGTTTTAATACATATACACGGTTTTTCCCTTGACAGGCGCATACATACACGAGTTGTCATTCTATAGGGTGTGTACATACATAGTTTTTGCTTAAACAATCGCATACATCAATATGTTTTTCTTGATTGATGAGTTTGGTGTTTGTTGGGTAAGTTTTGATAGTTGTTGAGTCTTCTTGGGTCTCTGCCATAACTGTTGAGTGCCTGAAGAGTGATATGAAACCTTTCCTTGGTTGAATTTTCAGGCGGTTTTTCTTTCTCATCATCTTTTACATTGGTTTTCCTTGCATCTTGGGCTAAATGTTTGCTTCTTGATATCCTGCTTGGTTTGTCTCTTTTTTCTTACAATAGGGTCTATATATCAAGTTGTTGTTGAGTCCTTACATTTTCATTTCTTTATATTGAAAGTACAAAAAAATATGTCATTTTGCATATGGAATTTGATCTTTTGGGTTCTTATTATTGATCTTGATACATATATGGAAAGATTTCATCTTATTGAAATTGCATAGTTGAATTGAAAGTTGCATTTTGAAAGATTATCATTTTTTTTAGAATTGAAGTTTAGGACTTAGCTTTATGTCCATATTCATTTCTTTTACTTGTTGAGTCATAACATCATCAATTTCATGACCACATATTTTGAGTAAACAAAGCCATTAAAAGTAATGTTGATTAATTAAAATTGATTAGAAACGATTTTATTTTTCAGGGTACACAAACTAGCTTAAGATATAGAGCCTTAGAATAGGATTTTGTGAGTAAACTTCTCCAAGGATATTAAATTCAACATATGTGTTTGACTTAGGGAGTGGTGAAATCCATTGTGTAATTAGTGACATCGGGATGCTCCACTCACACCTGAGTTAAGAATGAGGTCACATGAAGTTGGTTGCAGATATAGCCCTCTACTACCTTCTTAGCATCAGATATATTTATGTGGTTTCATTCATATATGGGGGTCTTGCTAGTACCTTTACCTCCGTGAGAGGCGATGCTTTCAAGATTTCGGTCTTTTTTACCCTGCCCATATGGTGGACCAGACTTACGACTATTCAGATGAAAATTGTTTGTATTATGGTGGCTCTAGTTGCTTGACATAGGTAGCCACATAGGTTACTTATAGGGGTTATTCTGCAGGTACCCTAAGTCAGATAAGGGTCGGACAACACACAACCTTTATGGAGGATTACCTCTCTGGGGGGGATCTGACCAACTATGTTGTTAAGCCCACGAGGGATCTTATAATTGAGTCTGATACCTCCAATATTTTGAAGGGAGTCTCAGGCCCCTCTTGGGTGAGGCATACCTACTCTAGCGAGGGAGTCCCCTTTTCAGCTACTATATCCTATTTTTGTGCATTGGACTTTTTTCTTTACTTTGGTGTGCTCTCTGATTATTAGTTAGCCTTAGGATTTTGTATTACATTGTGATTATTCATTGTTATGGTTAGTGGAGCCCTCGTGAATCCCTTAGTTATCACTACCCAACCCATGGTCTTTACTCATTCCATGGGGATGAATCATTTTGTATTTCTGAGTGGTATGTCGAATCATGATACTCAGCCAATACCTTGGTCCTCTAATCATTTTTCTCTTGGTATGCCAGACATGTCTTCACACTTTCCATCCTTTATCTCGTCGCCTTATGTGAATCCTAGTTTTGGGTCTCAATGCATGACGCCTCCTTATTTTTGGCGGGATTCATATCCCTCAACCAACTATTATGGTAGGAGGTTGGAATCATCCTTCCTATGGATCCAATCCTAGCTTCACTTTTCCAGGAGAAAGTGCTCAAATGGGTGGTCATTCTACTTATTACATCTTGTCCATCTATCCTTCTTCCACTATGCTAATTCCTACGAACATTTTTCCCATGGAAGACCTTCATTTGTCCTCTAGTATTTCATCCAGGGGGAGTTAATTCTATATTATGGAAAACCCCCTTCATAAAGTTCCTTTGTCTGGGTACAACATATATCCTCACCTGAGTAACCCTTTTCATGTCTCTTTCTCCTCACAAGTGGATTCCTCAGTGATGATGCCCTTACAACCCTTTATGAATCAATTTGGAGGAGGATACTATCATGTCAGACAGGACCATGGTATATACCAGAACCCTTCCTAGCCCACAATTTCTCAAAACTAGTCTTTCCTGAAACCTTGGTCTCAAATTATGCAACCATCCGCCGCCAGTCATGATGGAAGCACAAGTCCAGTCACTACAAGTCATATCGGCATTATATCACCAACCTATGCTAATCATGTTGGATATAGGTCAACAACCTCTGCAAGTCATGTTGAAGACATGAAACCAGTCGTTGCAAGTCATGCTGGGGGCACAACTCTAATCACTGCTAGTCACACTGCACATACATCACCAACCTCTGCTAGTCATGTTGGAGATTCACCATCGACCGCTGCTAATCATGTTGGAAGTTCCTTAACAACCTCTGCAAGTCATGTTGAAGGCATGTTACTAGCCTCTGTAAGTCATGCTAGGATCATGTCACCAGCCACTGCAAGTCATGTTAGGGGCATTGATATGATTGAGAAGCCTATATGTATAGGACATAAGCCTGAGTTCCTTTGTAGACTTTGCAAAGGAGGTCACCTAACTCATTTGTGACCTACTACTGTTTTGGCACAAGAAACACAGTCCTTGTTTGATAGCCCTTTAGGTTCTGAGTCGTCATTGGTTTCCAAAAATTATAATCCTTCTTTGGTTGATACAGTGCTCGCGCCAATGCAATCTTCAGCCAACACCACTCTTCTTTTGAGGGGTGATGTGTCTCTTGACCTTGTTGTCTCGCATCCTGTTCAACTAGTGGTCATGTTGATGCAATCTTCGACCGACACCACTCATGTTTTGGAGAGTGATGCGTCTCTTGACCTTGTTGTCTCACATCCTGTTCAACCAACAGTCATGTTGATGCAATCTTCGGCCGACGCCACTCCTTTTTTGGAGAGTGATGCATCTCTTGACCTTGTTGTCTCACATCATATTCAACCAACGATTGAAGAAGTGGTCGTGTCGATGCAATCCTCAGTCGATCCCACTCTTCTCCTAGAGAGTGAAAAGTCTAACGAAGTGCATTGTTGATGCAATCTTTAGTCAATCCCACTTTTCTTTTGGGGGGTGATGCATATTTCGACCATGTCCTTATCATTTCTAGTCCTGTACCTTTTGAACAAGGGAGCATTCCACTTTCTCTGAGTACGCTCCCTCCAAGTTCTAGGATGGTTTCCTTTGATTGGGATGATCTTGTAGAGCCTCGCCTTCCTTCTTCTACACCCTTATTGATAAGGGGAATTCTTCGATATATTGTAGATAAAGTTTCCTCTATAAGTATTTTATCCTCCTCAACTTGGAAAGTTTTGGGTTTTCCCAAGATTGTGTCAACTATCTATGATTTGTTGAATTTCGACAGAACTCCTACACAGAAGCCTTGGCCTTCCCCATGATATGTTGCTTAGAACAACATCCCCGAGTCTTAGTTAAGCTCTTTTCTGACTCTATAAAAAAGAGAAAATATTGTGACTGAACTTGTCTCTTTCACACTCGTTAATTGGATCTAAAAGGACGTCTATTTGGTGTAAGTTTCACCCTTTTTCAAAAAATTTCTGAAAGGAGACTAATTTCGAAAAATCAATACTCTAGTCACTAGTGACTAGAAGTCTTGGGTATTGTTTTATACTTTTTCGGGCCTAGGGGACTTAATTCAAGAAAAATGACATTATTTAGAGTTAAGTTGTAATTGCATATCATTCTCTTGCTTGCAATATTGATCCTATTGTTGGTTCTTGCTTTCACATTATAAGCCTATTATCTCAGCAGTTTGCGTCATCAACCAAGTAGAGCCTTGTTTATATCCTCTGCAACTTAAAACTCTATACCCTGAGAGGAAACATTCCCCCAAGTGTTCATGTCCTGCATGCACCTACTTGCATTGAGCATAGCCACGTTCTACTGTTGGAACTAGTTTCTTACTCGTGACACTCATTTCCTCCTCTGTATCATAGCATTCATTGGTCTATGAAAAATAAAAAAAAAGGTGTGTGTGAAAAGAATACTATCTCATGTTGGCAGCAGTCGTGTCGCTTTTGAATAGAGCACAAACTTTTGAGTTCATTTGTCATCCAAAGTTTGGGTTTAGCATGACCTTAGGAAGTTGAGCTTGTTACTTAGAGTTTACTTCTCTAACTAGTTACTCTTCTAGTCCCTATGGAGAGTTTGATTGGTGCCTCCTACATCACAAAGTTTCAATATAAAGTCTATGTTGTCGAAGTCCTCCATATGTCTCATGCTCTTGTTCAAAGGATGTCTATAATCATGTGTCAGCCATTTCTCAGAACTCTTGACTTTGCATGTCGGCCATACCCTCAGTGTGTCTCATAATTACATGAAGTTGTATTCCTACCGTGCACCATGGTCCTACTTTCATTATGGGTAGGTAACCTTGAACCCAGTAGTCGACATCTCCTCATTGGTTGCTAACTAGGAGGTTTCCCTTGTGTTCGACAGCAAGAAATCTATTCACACATTGGGATTCATACAGTGTCTTGGATACCATTAGCTTTATTGGTGGTTTCCTTTCCTTTGTCAACAATTTTCATTATTGGCTACTATTCAGAGGAATTTTTTCGTGTATTTCTTGCATCTGGTGCATGCGAAAGATGCATAGGGTCGTTGGTTTGTGAACATGTTCTTCGTCCGAGTTCCTCCAAATCATCAAGCTATTGTTTTGTTTCTCATGCTAAATGATGAGAGATTCCTTAATGCTCTCCTTTCAACGGGTCTCCTTCCATCGACTTCAGCTCATCTATTCTGGAAATGAGGCCTAGAGTCCTATGAGTACCTAGAGGCTTGCATTCATCAGTGGCAGGTTCTCTCCATCGACAGTTGGGAATACATCAATGTCTTATGATCGATGGATTCTTCAAGTGTTTGACCTCAACACCTTTATTCACACTTGTAATAATGTACTTGGTGCCTTGATACCTACTTTCATTATCAATAGGTTGTCTCACGTTTGTTAACAATATACCTTAATGACCGGTAATCTTGTGTTGACACAAAAAAATTTCATTCATACACTTATATTGATCGTATTTTAATAGAAATACTCTTTTCTCGTCCAATTAATGTCTTGCAAATATTTGAATTTTTATTCCATGGGCATATTTGTTATGAATATTGATGGATTATGCTATTATATGTGTTAATTTTATATATTATCACCATATGTTTGCGTATCTTGGTTGTTGAGGACAAATTATAGGTGTAAATCTTTGAGTCGAGTGCTCAATGGTGGTCTTCATTGAACATCCAGACGAGGTAGGCTCTTTATCTTGTCTTGTTAGCATCTTTGTTTATATAACATACTTGAGATTAGAGTTGATTTTTGCAGTCATTCCATCTATTGTGGTTAACCCCATGCCATAGAGTGATTTTCCTCGTAACAACATTTATATTCCTAAAGCACTAGGACTCTTCCTCATTTGGGGCCAATTTGGTTTGTTCTCAACTAACATTGCTTGGAATAGAAATTTCAATATTAGTAAGTGTTTTAACATTTATATCATTGTTTTATGGCATAAGATGGGCCTCTATGCTAACAATAACACTAGGAGAAGAATTTTAGAAAGTTGTATGGACATTATCATCAATTATAATAGATGTGATTACCTTTAGGGAATGATTTTGGTGTTGAATTGATCTATCCAAACATTTCATTTGATCCTTGGTTAAGAAATTCATTTTCAGAGGCATTTAATGCCATCTTGACCTCCTATTTTAATTTTCAATTCTCTTTCTCTCTCATTGTAATGTATTGGCTAGTAGATTTCACAATTGTAACATTGTCTATTCAAGGATAGACACATAACAAACATTCTCACCATCTGCAAAAAGAGTAAATCACTAGTCCTAAAAACTCATTGTTGGGGTTCTTTGATCGTCATTTCCATTCTTCAAATTGGTAATTTGTAGAGGAATGAAATTCTGAATGAGATTTTTTTCTTTAAACTTCCTCTACCTAGAATAAACCACATCATCAACTCGAATGACATTGTTCTCTCTAATTTTACAAATTCATAACATCTAAATTGATTTTTCTCAACCATGTTATTGTTGACAGTGACTCATCACCCTTAGGTGATTGTTAATCACAATTAGCTTGGTTATAATGCTTCAATTTGGCATAATCCATAAGCTTGACCAACTTCGCCAAAAGTTGAAAGGACCTACACACTTGGGGTAATGACCCCTAGGCGCTAGTGCCCATTGAAATGTCCATCAAACTTATATTACAAACCCAATTCATATAAAAAGAGGATAGCACGCCCTTCACACATGTGCTTAATGGTGCTTAACTAATTATGTAACTTAAGATGATATGGCTTCTCCAAAATAATTTAATATGATAATCCTAGCTAAATGATATAATATTAATAAAGTCAATAATCTTAAATATAATAATATAATGCTAATAAAACCAATAATCTTATTATCATATAAATAATAATAAAACTAATATTCTTATTACCATATAATTAATAATAAAACCAATAATTTTATTACAATAATCAATAACATTAAATGATAATAATAATAAAGTTGTATACATTTTCATTGCATTAAAAACTCATAGTTAAATTTAACATTATCTAACAACCCATGATCAATGTACTTGCACACAAAGTTAACCATAATGTATAACATAATCAATAGCACAAATTAACTCTATTATAACAAAGGTTTATTGCTACAAAGGCTTCTAAGTCTAATGTGTCACTCAAAAAGGTATTGAATATTTTGGTTCCATTATGGAATTTCCAAACCATGTGATAAGGATACTTGAACGCCATCAAATCCAAAGGCATTATCTAGGACCTTTATTTAGCGTATGACTCGTCACGGCTTTATAGAGGGTCCATAGAATCCCTGATGGGGTCATTACCTACAAAAAGACCATCTTAAGATATTTATTTGAATTAAATTAATAATTTTTTTTATTTATGATTTTTTTATATGTTATAATTTTATTTTATTGATAAAAAATTACATCATTAAATTTTATTAAAAAAAAACATTTTTTTAAATAAAAATTAAAATTTTAATGATATATTTTATATATACATTTTTCACGCGAAAAAACAGTTTCATTATTATTCTTTATTAAAATTAAATGAAACTTTATGATTACAAATGATTGTTTTTCGCGACAAGGAAAGTTCTTACAGCAATGGCAGATTTTATCTGTGTGTCTTATACATATTGTAGTCTGTGGTTGTTTCTATGTATCCTCTTTATAGGATTTGTATTTTGTCGGATCTTGTGATAGATCATTTTTGTTTTTCTTCATAAAATAACCATCCAAAGGGTTCCTTGAGGGCCTTTTTTGACAAACTGTCTGCTTCTTTATTGAACTGTCTGTGGATGTGCATGAAGTTTAACTTCTCATAACCTTTATTTAATAAACGGATATTTTCCTTCCAATGTCTGAGATAATTTAGATCCAGATTGGATTTGTCATTTATCCAGTCGATGGTGGCCTTAGAGTCTCCTGCAACCATTAGTTTTTTAATTGACCATTGTGTGGTAATTAATAGGATTCCCCATAGTCACATTAACTCTGCTTTCATGTTGTTTCCTGAACCACTGGAAAAATGGGCTTTGATAGAATGACTGGTAGAAAAAATTACAAAAAGGCCTATTCCACAAATGTTTTCTGCAAATGCATCGTCGAAGAAACCTATTGGATCATTGTTGAAGTAGATAAGGTTCAATAAGATTTCTAGTTTATCAACTTCCTCTTTGTATGGTTGTTCTTTGATGGATTGTAGAGTTTTTTTGTGGATCCAGGGGTTATTCCTATTCCAATTCTCAAATAGTACTTTGTTTCTGTATTTCTAGACGTCCCACATAATCAGAAAGGGGATGTGTCTTGAATTTGGAAGAGTGAAGAACCGGTTTTTTAAGTTTTCTTCAATGGTGGGGTACTGCCAAACAAAGTCAATCCTTAGAGTTGTGAGGGATTTGTTCCAAATCTGTTGTGTACTTTGACAGTTTATAAAGAGATGAGTGACAGATTCCTCATATTTTAAGCAGAGGGTGCATGTTGTGGGGCCTATGCCACCTCTTTTTTGGAACTTGAGGCCTGTTAGTATGCAGTCCTCTAAACAAAGCCACATGAAACAAATTATTTTGGTTGGGATCTTAACTGTCCAGATTTTTTTGTGCCACCACTTTACTTCAATCACGTTGTTTGAATAAAGGATGGACTGGTATGCAAGATTAGCAGTTACCTTACCTATCGAGCGATTCCATGACCACACGAGGTTGTATGTTTCTGAGTTTAATAGGAAACCACCACATCTCAAAACTTGAATGAAACTTTCCCATTCTGATTCTAAGAGCCCTTTTAATCCTAGCTGCGCGGCATCCAGCCACGTATGGCACGCTTCATTTGAGTCTATCACCTTAGTGTGTGATAACATGAAAATATTTTGACTGTTAAGTGCGTGGAGAAGTGGAGTCGATAGCTTGTAGTTTCCGCCACAGCCGATGAAGGGGTCGCGCCCAAGGAGTGCGCGTTGACTTGTGCCATTCTCCCAAGCTAGCCACCATTTAATTATTGGAAGAGAAAGCATCAGGTTTGCCAGATAATGGATGTGTTCTTGGTGGGGTGAATAGCCTTACGCATCCAGGAGGTTAAGTCAATGCCTTTCAAATATTTCTTCCTGAGAACAGTACTCCAAAGGTTCAATTCAAAGAGACCTCTCCAACATGATTTGGCTGCTAGGGATAGTTGTTATCATACTAATCGGTAGGTGTGGACACTAACATATCTCCCTATATCCACCTGGATCTAGAACAAAACAGGACAGGACACGACTCTTTCCCTAAGTTGTAATCATTGAATCTACTAATAGAAAGGAATAAGTGACATACCTTTATATCGCTTCCTTAGGTCTCTGTTGTTCCCGCTTCACTCTGATGCTCTCAGGAAGTCAAGTCCAAAACAACAAAAACCAACCAAAGTGAAGATAGAAAAGTATATTCAATGTCAACTTATGCATATGATCAAGGAATTACACAATAAAGTAAGAGTGGTTTTATGGGAAAGGGACATGACAATGTATCATATTAATTGAAAGTAGAAGCTACAACCTGATTGCCTTGATGTTGCAAGCTTCTTTTTAGTGACCCTTGGTTCCAACACACACAATTGCTCTGTACTTGCATGAAGAAGATCCAATTCCTCTTGATAGACCAAATAGAGTCTTCAAGCTTCTATCCAAGCAGGGTTCTTCACACAATTCTTTCATCAATTCTTCATTCAATCTTGCTTAATATTTTCCATGAGAAACCTTTCAATATATAGGAGAATGAGAGATGGTTACATGGATGAGGATGATCCCATCAAATCTGAGAAGTCAGTAGAATGGAAACCATGTGAATGCCAACTCATTTTCTAGAAGATTCCCTTCTAGAACCCTCGAGACCTCTTCTCCTTTACAAGCTTAAAAATAGGTTTTCACCCTGTGTATGGAGTAGAATGCGAGAAGTTCGCACCCTAAGTGTGGGTGGTCTGTGAGAATGAGGGATTCTCACACCCTACACCATAGGCAACCTGCGAACTCATCTTAAAAATATGTTTTTTTGGAAGAAGAAAGGAGCCACTTTTCTCAAGCAAAAAGTCCTTGTTGGGAGCCTGAATACATCACTGTTAAGACATCACCAAAGTGACCAAAATCATGTGTAACAAAATGCCCCCTAAAGTATGAGGCCAAAATCTGTGACAGCTGAAATACTTTGTAAATTGTGTGTGTGTGTCAGAAACCAGGAGTGCACCTAATCGAAAACCTGCAAACAACCAAACATTTGCAGAATATAATACCAGTTCTGAGGTAGGCATTCCCATACTCAGATCATAGACGGATGACATCATGAACGTAGGTCATGGCCACCAATCATACACCATGGATCCATGCTGTCAAAATACTGCATAGACACAAGGAATACACTGTGGATCTATGCGAGAAGACTCAAATTAAGATGACATAGCCACATGACATACAAAGTGGATCTATGTGTCGATGCAAATCATGCATACTCCATCGCAGCCTAGATCAAAAAGATGAGACCCAGGGTCTTCAATCCCGTCCCATGAAAGTACGAATCTATCCATGTGATTACATGTGCTAAAGTCAAACATGGTAGAAACCACTTGATTACCGATCATTGATGAAATCGTTAACAAGTGCAAGGGAAATCACCATTAATGTCAATGAATCCCAAGGTACACTAGTACAATCCAACGAATGTGAATAAATGAGCCGAGGTCGAACATTCGACGAAACCTCCCAATCAGGGGTCAATAATGAAAACCCACTTTCAAAAGCAAGGAAACCTGCCATTGAGGCATGCAAGTTCCAAGGTACCAAATAATTTCTAAGTCTTGTTTCCAGATAATGAGTTGGAGTTGACGGAACAAGACTCGTCACAGGAGGGCCTTGATGTATCCTCCATCAATGACACGAAATAAGTAATAGATTTTGAAGGTGAAACAAAGTATGAATATAGGTTGAAACGGACACAGGGAAGGCCGACATAGTAAGAATGGACAACTGCAGATGGCCAACTCAATAGAGGGTTTGGATGAACTTCTCTTGAACATATGAATGACACGACCAAGGACTTGGCAGCACTGACTCAGAGACGACCTAGGATATGACCTTGTAGCAAGTCGAATGAGAGACAAATGGATTTCCCAAATCGGCTTCAAATAATGAATAGGGGTTGTCATGTTCAAGAGTGACACTTACTGCCATTAATATGAATACGAAAACACATCCCTTTCCCAAAATTTCCTCCACCATTTCTGGCGAGTACCTCTTTATTTTTACACAAGCTTGAGGAGGATAACATATGCTTGTTGATGTAAGCTCATCCTTCAAACAAGTCCCTCGGAGTATGTTTAACGAACCCTAGGAAGGAGCGGCTCAGTCCCATTGCGGGTCTTTCGATGTTTGTTTAACGAGTTCAAAGATAGAAAACTTGGGGATGTTTCATGTTTTGAGAGTCTAAAAAACACTTAAAAAGAACTCTCTCTTTCGTAAAATAGTTCGACAGGACCAAAAAAGTGATAAATTATCGTCCATCGAACGTTTTGTTCAGATACTTTCACGAGCGTGAACAGAACAAGGTCGCTCGGCGATCTTTTCATTTTTATGGAGTGTGAAAAGAGCTTAAAGGATACTCCTCTGCATTCATCATTTTCGTGTTATCATGACGAGTACAAAAAGACGAGAAAAGTATACTTGGTTACGTTCTCATCTATTTTTGAGCGCGAGAACGAATGAAGACTGAGCTCGAGGTTTTTCTAAAAACCATAAAAAGCAGTCGTACATGCGATGAAAAAGAAAAAGCATATGTACTCCTTCATGTGGACTTCAAAGTTTCTACATCTGCAAAAAGTCACACTCATAGGACTATTAGGCATTAGGTTTTATGGACAAAACAATATAAAAATCAACAAAAATGGTAAAAAGTGAATAAATATGGGTAAAAAGGGATTTTACCATTTTCATTGTGATTTTGCCAAGAACTTTGCCCAATACACCTCATTTTCCCCCAAATTTTGTTGCTCGATCGTGGGAGGCACAAGAGACTATTTGGCGAACCGTCTCCACCAACGAGGTAAGCTCTTGATCTTCTTACCTTTTCCATGGTTTAGTTTTAGTTTTTATTGGCACTTTTCAAGGTTTTGGGTTCGTTTTAGGGCCAAAACTTGCGCCCGAGCATTCTCGCAGGCTATCCATACGGGACCTGCAAGAATCCAGGATTCTCGCAGGCGGCCTTAAGGGCACCTGCGAGAATCTCACACTATGCTAAAGGAGCATCTGCGGGGGCTGAAAAAATGAAATTTCAATTTGATTTTTGCTCAATAAAAATTATGCCAAGGTTTGAAATAAGTTTTTGACCCTTCTCTTATGGTTCTTGTGTAGGCATTTGACCATCACGATGCCAAAGTGGCAAGAAAGAGAACATGAGGAGGAGGATGCCATTTTCGGGAATGACCCGGGTACCATTGCTACCCTCCGAGACTGTGGGCTCTTGAAATTCTTCAGGATTTCGGGCATGAGGGCCCAAATCAAGTTGTTGGAGTACCTGGTTCATATGTGGGATGTGGACCAACATTTCTTTCACGTGGGAGTCCACACATTGACCCTAGATATCAAGGATATCTATTTTCTAACTAGGTTATCACGGCGTGGGTACCATGCTAGCTTGACTGGTAGCCGAGGTGGTGGACTCCCTATGAGTGAGTATTGTCGCCAGTACTGTGTTCCTGAGGCAGAAAGAAGCAAGGGCAATGTTGCTATTTGGGGGGTCCAAAACTTGACAGAACAAACCATCTTGTTCACTATAGCATGCACGGTCGGGAGCGTAGCTCCACACATGGCTCTCTAGAGCTACTTCCAATACGCCATAGAGTGCACAGAGCCACAAGTCTTCAACTGGTCGGATGCAGTTCTCCACAATATGAAGAGGCAATTGATGAAGTGCAGGAGGGGCAACTTGAAGCTATTTGGGTACGGATCACTTTTGGTGTCCTTCTTTCTCGAGAGGGTCTCATTGCTGATATTACAGGTTGATTGGGGTTTACTAGCCCCACAGGATCTGAGGATACTGAGGTGGTGCAACCTCATGGCCTGACACGTAGCTGGGTCCATCATCAAGTACAATGATTCATTCTTCGACTGGTTGCGGCCATAGATGTTGATGATCGATGACTATGCATACACCGGTTTGGACTTCCGAGGGGATCCATATTTGGCCCTACCTGAGGATGCTCAGTGGGGTGACCTAGGTAAGAAGTACACATTTTGTTCTTCTAAATTTTTTTGTAATTTTTATCATATAAAATGTTTTTATGTTTGTCCAAGAACTAATCAAAAAAATCTATTTTCGATGACACAAATGTGGGACCATATCGACCTCCAGGAACGTCTCTTATTCAGCGGCAAGGAGAGGTGGATCTAGTGGCACGATGGGATGCCGAAGACTATGAGGCAGTGGAGAAAAACTTGGAGGGGTTGACTGCTGACATTTCAGATATGGCTATTGGGGAGATCCCTAGGCATTATCAGTGCCACACTGTGGGCATGTCAGAGTCTATTAGCCGACTGCTTCATAGGGTGGCCTGGGAAATTGTGTGTTATCATGAGCGTCACCCATGATGTTATTTTGTAGAAGCTATGAGCTTCACATTTTGAGATTTTGGTCATTGGACAGAAAAATTTTGTAAAAACTTTTGATCATTATATACATATATACGGCTTCTACCGGCTTATCTTGTGTTGTGTGATACATGTGATGTGATTGGTTTATAAATGGCCCAAATGTTTGTCTAATACATAGTTAGCTAATGCATTAGTCAATGTATTTAGACATCTAGGAATGTACTAATACTCAATATAATCAAAATAACGGTAGGTGAATTCATAAATATACCCGTAATAAAGTAGGACTTCATATATCATAGACATTACTTAGTTGTAGTACTACTAGTTGTGAATCGAGTCATACAATCAAGTGGCGGATACCAAGAGAAATAGTATCAATCAACAATTCAATGATGGCTTTATACTCTGCAATATTGTTAGTCGCACGGCCGAGACACACACCTCGTAGAGTGATAAGTTCGTTTGTAGGGGCATAAATTGCCCAAGCAGCAAAAGCAAGGTTCTAAGTACTACAGCTAGCGCCATCAGCGAAGCCAATGTGGGGTAGCGAAGACTCCGACATCTGGAAACCAAACACAACGTAACATAAGCAGTCGAGGGCAGAGACCAAATAATTAAAAATCATACTATAGTAACACACAAGAAGTATGATACAATAAAATACATGTACTCATGCACAGGTGATCTTAGGCATAGTACTTCTTTAAGTACAACCCATTTCTGGGCTCACTCAAAGGGATACCATCGTAGTCCACTAACTCGTAAGCTCTTTTCTCCAAAACTCGTCTAACGATATAAGGACCTCGCCACATAGCTTCGAATTTTCCTTCTTCTAGCATATCCCGATCTTGTTCGTAAAGGAGAACCAGATCACCTTCGGAGAAAACGTGAGGCTTTACATGTTTTTCGTATTGGGCTTTGACGCATTTCTTCTGGGCTTCTATGACTAGGGTGGTGTCGCGACAAGTTTCATCTAATCGCATGAGATACAATAGATGTTCTTCTTCAGCAGAAGTGTTCGGGAGGAGTTTGACAGCTAGTTTTAGGGAGGGTATCTCACATTCGATCGACAGGATGGCTTCTAGACCATAGACTAACCAAAATGGTGTAAACCCAGTAGCAGACTTAACAGATGTCTGGTAAGCCCACAATGCTGAAAACAACATCGTGTGCCAACTCGTTTTGTGAATCCCTATCATTCGTCGAAGCATGGTAATGAGGACTTTGTTAATTGCTTCGAATTGACCATTGGCTTGTGGGTAATAGGGTGTTGAGTTTTCGTGGCAAAGACCCAACTTTTCAGTGAGTTCGGACATCATGAAGTTTCTAAAGTGGCTACCGTGATCAATGATGATAACCTTAGAAACACCAAAACGAGTTATGATGTGATTGAATATGAATAAAGCTACGGTCTTTCTGGTGTTGTCAAATGTCGGCATCACCTCGGCCCATTTCGTAAAATAGTCTACGGCTACAATAATGTATCCATGCCCCCCGGCTGAGTGAGGGTGACATGTCATGAAATCAATACCCCATTTCGCAAAAGGACCAACAGAGACCACAAGGTGAAGAGGAGCAGGATGTGACCATATTTTATGGTTGTAGGTCTGGCAAGTGTGGCATTTTTGGATGGCAATTATACAATCGTTAAATAAAGAAGGCCAAAAATACCCTTCTCGCAAGATCTTCTGGGCAGTAGCATACCCAGACATATGAACACCACAGGCACCATAATGGAAGTCATTTAGGTCTTTCTCGGCTTCATCAAACGTGAGGCAGCGTCGAAAAACTGATTCAATCCCATGACGATAAAGAGTATCACCGAGGATAATATACTGACAGGCTTGGTAGCGTATTTGACGACGGTTAGTAATAGACAAATTGGGCCAGAAAGTCTGGGTTTGGAGATATATGATGATATCTCTGTACCAAAGATCATCAGAACTAATCAGGAAAAGGGATTCATCAAGTAATGAATCGGCTGCTACATTTTTCGTCTCAGAGTAGGGAAAGTCGCATATCAACTTGGTAAACACTAAGTATTTCTTGGACTTAGTGCATTCGAATTCTAAGTCAAACTCCTGGAGTATCACGATCCATTTGGAGTATTTTCCCCCTAGCAGTTGATGTGTGAGAATGTGTTGCATAAGGTTGCAGTTAGAAATTATCGTAGTCTTGCGAGAGAGGATATAGTGCCAGAAATGTTGAACTACTTGGACGGCTGCCAAGGCCAGTTTTTCAACATGTAAATACTTGGTTTCGGTCGGCGTAAGACTTCGACTCAAGTAATATATGACATGTTCATCATGAGAATCATCTTCCTGGACGAGAACCATAGAAATGGTGTAATTCGAGGCTGCGAGGTAGAGGAAATAATTGTGACTGTAATCAGGTGGGAAGAGAAGTGGGGTATGTGTCAGAGACAGTTTCAAAGCTTTGAAATCTTTGTCAATAGTGGTATCCCATACGAACTCAGACCCCTTTTTGAGTAGTCACGTAAATCTAAGAGTTAGCTTGGCATAGTTCGGTATGAAACGATGAAGAAAGTTTGTTTTCCCTTGCAAACTTTGTACCTGGTGAAGCAAAGAAGGAGGAGGGAGATTAAGAATCGTCTCGACCTTCAAAGGATCTACCCTGATCCCTTGATGTGAAACAATAAAGCCTAGAAGTTGATCGGATTCTACGAAGAAAACACATTTGTGAGGATCCAAGTGTATATGGTAAAACTGACATTGAAGAAAAATGACTCGGAGGTGTATTGGATGATCTACACGGTGCATGGAATGAGTGGGTAAGTCATCTAGATATCGTTGCATGATGTTCTTGATATCATGGAAGGCATAAGACATAGCACACTGAAAAGTTGCACCAGCATTTTTTAGACCGAAAGGAAGTTTCTGATAGGAAAAAGTGTCCCAAGGACAAATAAAAGTGGTTTTGTGTTGGTCCATGGGAACGATATTGATTTGATTATATTCGGAGAAACCATCCATCAGAGAGAAGATTTCACTTCCGGCACAATTGTCGATGATCTTGTTGATGAAGGGGGTAGTAAAGTTGTCTTTAGGACATGCTTTGTTAATATCCTTATAATCAACGCACACGCGGATTGTGCCTTGTTTCTTGTCGATCGGGACAAGATTGGAAACCCAATCAGTGAGAGCCACTAGGTAAATAAAGCCGGCTTTGAGAAGTTTCTCGACTTCAAGCTTGATAGTGGTTGTTTTATGTGGGTGGACCGGACAAAGGCGTTTCCGGATAGTTTTAGTGTCTGGGTACGTCTTAATCTCATGTATCATAATGTCAAGATCAATACCTGACATTTCTTCATAGCTCCAAGTGAAGACATCACGAAATTATTTGAAAAGCGACTTGTAGGTGACAATTTCGTCAGGGGAACATGAAGCTCCGATATGCACATTTTCGACAATTCTGGGTTTGATGGATATGTCGAGGGGGATGGTGGATGAGATATTACTTAAGTTTCGTTCGAAAAACACATCGTGTGTAGGCTCAGGAATGATAGAAATGACGACAACGGTCGACGGGGTCTAGATCCGTTGGTAGCTCTTAATGGTGTGTTGTTCCAGGAAGAGGATGGAACGATGATGTCCATCGTCCCAAGGGGTGTCTTCCATAACAGACATAATCAACTCATCCATGGGGAAAATGACGCGAAAAGTATCTGGAGATAAATCACCAAGAGAGGGGGTGGAAGGGGTTGCTAATTCAATGGCCTGATATGCAGATTCGACCGGACTCAAAGGCATTTCTTCGTCGTAACGAAGATGATCATCGGGGTTGGGTACCATGCATGGGCCGTGAGATGCAGGGGTTCCGTGAATAGAGGTGGAGATCATGTTGATCGAGGCAACAGACGGATCTGGAACATCGGGTGGTGGGATGGGGAAGGTACTCATTAACGAGGAGTCTTTAAGAAGACCCACACCGACGTTCTCATATCCGGGGAGGTTTTGGCAATGAACGGTATGTTGCCAGTACGTGCATCCGAGTTAAAGAAGGCTAATTGGTCGACGATAATTACCTTTCCTTGATGTGGAAAATGTACAACATGGAAAAGAGTCGACACAACTGCACGCATGGAATCCATCCAGCTACGGCCAAGTAGAAGGTTGTAATCGAGAGGAGTGTCAAAGACCTCCACTTCAACTTGGACCATTTTGTCTTCTAACGTAATCGACAATGAAGGGAGGACACCGTAAGGCTTAAAACCAGAGTCATTAAAGGCTTTGAGTGTGTTGTGAGATTCAGTCAAAGGAGGAGAGCCTATGGCTTTCCAGTAGGTAATAGACATGACACACGTCGAGGCACCCTCGTCGATAACTGTTCTACAAATATTTTTGTCGGAGACAATAACTTGTATTTGGAATGCAATTTGAGGGGGTAACCTTAGAATGTGATATTCCAAGTCAAAAATTATTAAATTCGTATCTATAGGGTCAATTCCACCGATAGCTTTCAACAATGCCTTCCATTGTATAGGACAACTTTGAAGGACTTCGAGGGTTAACATCGCAGATGGTGCTTGGGCCAGATATTCAACAATATTGTAGTTATGGGCAGCATGAGCATGAGGGTTGAAAGTCGATTTCTGAATGGCGCCCTTTGGAGGAGGGCGAAGAACTGTGTCGAGGCTCGGTCGTTCAAGATGAAGAGGACCGTTGGTAGGTGGAGTCGTAGGATATGGTTGGGCCAACGAAGGAGGTATCGCATCAACCGTCTCTTTGGAGGAAGGATAATCTTTGGCTCAAGTGGTAAGTGTGATGTCTTTTTGCTTTGAATCTCCTGTGCACATTAAGACATAGGATGTATTGGAGGGGGGAGGTTGGTCATGAATGACCAATTGGGCCTATTGTTGAGAAGGGAAGGGTTGTGACAATACGGTCGGAGTGGCTGGTTTCGTGGTCCCTTGAAGGAACTTAGTAACCTCGGCTCGTCGTGGACAATCCTTAGTGTAGTGATCATCACCACAGATAAGACAAGGGTATCGGGGTTTGCGCTTATCCCTATCGTCAACATGTGGTGTTTTGGTTCTTTCTTCTTGCGAATTATTTTTGTTTTCCTTATTCTTACCCTTTCCCTTTCTGGATTTCTTTTTACCGACGGGGGTAGTTTGAACAACATTTACCTCAGAAGTCTTGTCGGTGGGAGGGGTAGGAAATGGAGCATTTTGAACATTAGAAGAACTGGGTTTGGGGTTGTTTCTAGAGGTTTGGATGGAATGAGGTTGGGCATGGAAATTGCCAATCACACCGTCGACTGCATGAGAAGCAACAGGAATAGTTGAAGTGGAAAAAGTAGAAGGACGAGGTGCATCAGGGAGTAAGTCGTAAAGAGTACCTGTTTGCAAGTAAACGAGGTCAAGGTATTGAGCACGACTAATGGCTTGTTCCTTCGTGACAACTCCACCCATGGCGATGTCACGACCGATGTCGTTCACGAATGATTTTGTGAACCACTCTGCCAGCAACTGATCAGGAAGCTCGAGTTTGATGAGACGTCGTCTTCGTCGCCACTCATGAATGTGATCGAAGATATGAGTGGCTTTGGTTTGTTTGAAAGAACTCAAAATCTCGGTCCCTGTTTCATAGTGGATTGGTAACTGGTTGTGGGTGAGGAAAGCCATAGCGAGGGTGTTGAAGTCGGTGAAGAAACCTCTTGATAATTCTATATACCACTTTGTGGTGGAACCCGTGAGGGTTCACTGAAAAAGGTATAAACGAATAGAATCATCCATCAAGGAGTTGGATGAGCACCAAAGGTGAAAAGTCATTACATGATTGTTTGGGTCCTCTCCCGGTTTGCCATCGAATTTAGGGATGTCAAATGGTAGTTTGGTCGGTATGGCAGGATATTGGGGAGAGTGACAGATCGGATCATTTAAAATCCTCGACAGATCCGGGAGGTCCAGGGTGGCTAAGAAAGGTAACTGTCTATTTACATGCGGGTACTGGTGACTTTGGGGATGGAGTCCCGTCGGCAAACCAGTGGGACCATAAGCAGTCTGCATATAATGCAAGGATCCGGGCAGATTCAGTTTTTGATGTGGAGGCAAGTAACTCATAGGGTTGTGCCCTTGAACGAGGGCGTGAGGTTGAGCATTCGAGCCCCAAATAGGATTAGACGTACCTGGATAAGGTTGGCCTTTACTAGGGGGTATGATGGAGCTAGCCTGAGGTTGTTGCCCCCTAGTCGGGTGAGGGTTATGTTGTATAAGATGATTCCAATACTGGGCCAAGGATGGGGGTATGTTTTTTCCATAGGGTGGGGTCGGTGGGGGTTGTCCTCTAATCAGGGGTTGTGTCCCAATTGGGATTTGTCCTGCAAGGGGGGGTTGAGTTGGGCCTCCTTGGTAAAATTGTCCACCAACAAGAATCTAGTAATTTGGTTTGAATGACGGAATGGTGCCACTAGGATCAGTGCCTCCGATAGAGGATGGAAGAGTTCCTCCGAATGGGGGCGGAGGAAGTGTCGGAATGAAACCGGGAGGATGGTGCCCAGAAGGAGTGGGACCACCAGGAGTTCCAGATGTGATTTGCATAGGAGCGGGAATAGAGGCATTCAATGCATGGTATCCAGGTGGAAGTGTCGGGGTGACTCTGAGCGAAAGTTGTGTGCCAATGGGGTCTTGGCTAGCTGCGGTAATCCCGGTGTGAAGACTCGTAGTATCTGTGTAATGGACCATTTGTAAAGGGAGAGTCAAGATGTGGTCAGCTTGCGGAGCTTCTATACCAGGAAAATAATAAGCAACAGTAAAAGGTATTGCATTTGGATTAGATGTTTTGGGTAGCTCAGGTGAGAGAGTGATATCAACGCCTACTCCCGAGCCAAAGAGATCCCATCTAAAAATGCCTGTAGTCCAAAAAGGATCTTGACCCTCAGGTCCTAGGAAAGGTCCAGTCGGTGATCCAGAAGACTGAACAACCAAGTCTTTGGAAGAATTCACTCGCACAATGCGTCTCTCGGAGTCAGGATGAAGTCGAAAGTCCTCTCAAGAATTGGTAATTTGGAACCGTTCTAGAGAGTCAGTTATTTCCACTTGTGGAGTGGCAACGTCTTGGACTTCACTCTATTGAGGAGATCCCTCCGGTGAGTTGGTAGGCAAGGGTTGAGAACCTTCTAGATTTTCTGACGATAAGCCTTGCATTCTACATGAATGACATGGAGGGTCAATTGTGATCAAGTTAAAAACTTACGAAGGAAATTCTATGGTCAACTTGGGTAAACAAACAGCATGCGCTAGTAAAAATCTAGGAAGTAAAACCAAGCAAACAAGACCTTCTAATTCCGAAGTCACTATTTGGTGATGAAATCCAACGTCACAACTAAGAGATAAGAAGGGGCTAGGCTAGGGTGGAAAAGTTACATTTATGACCTGCTTAACGGACTTACACCTTGGTGCAAGCTCCCACACATAATCGTGGGTATACCCTCTAAGGAGCCCGAGTGAGTTTGGCCAACATCGATTTCAGGTACCATGAAGACTTGCCCGTTCACAGTCACCTTGTGTAAGACCCTAAGAAGATAGGCCACTAAGGTTACCACCAACAACAATAAAGCCTGGGGGAACAGTTGACAATCCAATCCACACGCAAGGGCAGGGTATCTAGCCCGAAATCAGCTTGAGAGGTTTCCACTCATTATTGTGGGTATACCTTCAAGTGACCCCCGTAATACGTACAATCTCTACACCGATATCAACAAAGCAAGGTGAGTAACTCTGTCAATCTCAATGCTACCTCGAGTTTGACCCTTGTGTGAGAAGGGCTTCCCAGGACAAAATGTTGCAAATGGAATTTGACACTCCTTACCACAAGATGTTATTGTGTGTTTTGTTCTTTGGAGAGTGTATCTCTCTGTCTATTCCAAAGCTCTAGCCTAGCTAATGTTGGTGTAAAAGAGTCCTAGAAAATAGTTACTAGTTAAATTTTAAAAATTGAGCAATATTATTAAAGGTTGTTGTTACTCAAAAGAGATGGAAATGAAACCTATGTTGTGTGAGACTCTGACCCAACAATGCATAGATAGGAATGAATGACACAAATTTCTTGTTCGATGAATCCTATTTACAGGAGGGAAAGAGGAGTTTTCTAGAACAACTTGAACTACGATATATGATCTTCTTTGAAATGCAACATCAATCAATCATGAACAATGCAAATTCTCTATTCGTTCTATTTCAACAATTGAATGCCAATATTTTCGAATAAAAAGCTACTTAAAAAGAAAAACGTTTTTTAATTTTCAGTAGAAACCAAAAAATAGTGGTGGAACTAAGAAAAACTAGCAACTAATGAAAAAACCATATCAAATGAAAAACCCAAACCAATCTTTCAACGAACAAAAAAATAACAAATAGACAAGACTAATCTCTTTAAATGCATGTGGGCAACAATTTTCCAAGTAATAAGCAATTGAAAAAGACAATTAATCCCAATTTTTAAACCGATCACCGGCTCTCAACCAAATAAGCACTCGGATTTCAAAACCAGAGATTATATCATTGTTAAAAAAAGGTCAAGAGGTAACAATTGAGAAAAAATGAACAAGAAGAGATTTCAATTTCCGAAGACTAATCATTCACGAAATCCAAAGTCAAGAAACAATCAATCACTGGCCAAAGAAGTTCTTTTCAGACACACATACAAATATGGGCATTTGAGGATACTAAAAAACCTTAATCCAAAAAATTTTCAAATGGGTTCGCGGGCTAGCAGTGGTGTACAGTGCGAGAATGAAGGATTCTCGTAGGCTAGACACAAGAAGAGTGCGAGAAGTTTGCATTGGACTGAACAACAGGGTGTGAACTATAGTGATTCTTGCAGGCTACAGAAGGGTGCAGTGCGAGAAGGCCTGAAACTAAGCAAAATTTGGAAAAAAGACAAAACAATTTAAGGAACTTCTGGACCCAGGGAGTCTACCAGGGTCTCCTCAAGACTCAAAGATTGATGGAAATAAAAAATGGTAAGTTAAGAGCAAATAGCCAAGGAAAAACCACCAAGAATGGGTTGTATCCCCAGTGGAGTCGCCAATTTTGTTATCGAACTAATTGGTAGGTGCGGACACTAACAAATCTCCCTAGATCCACCTAGATCTAGAATAAAACAGGACATGGCACGACTCTTTCCCTAAGTTGTAATCATTGAATCTACTAATAGGAAGGAATAAGTGACATACCTTTATATCGTTTCCTTAGGTCTCTGTTGTTCCCACTTCGCTCCGATGCTCTCGTGAAGTCAAGTCCAAGACAACACAAACCAACCAAAGTGAAGATAGCAAAGTATATTCAATGTCAACTTATGCATATGATCAAGGAATTACACAATAAAGTAAGAGTGATTTTATGGGAAAGGGACATGCCGCTGTATCATATTAATTGAAAGTAGAAGATACAACCTGATTGCCTTGATGTTGCAAGCTTCCTTTCAGTGACCCTTGGTTCCAACACACACAATTGCTCTGTACTTGCATGAAGAAGACCCAATTCCTCTTGATAGACCAAATAGAGTCTTCAAGCTTCTGTCCAAGCAGGGTTCTTCACACAATTCTTTTACCAATTCTTCATTCAATTTTGCTTAACCTTTTCCATGAGAAACCTTTCAATATATAGGAGAAGGAGAGATGGTTACATGGATGAGGATGATCCCATCAAATCTGAGAAGTCAGTAGAATGACAACCATGTGAATGCCAACTCATTTTCTAGAAGATTCCCTTCTAGAACCCTCGAGATCTCTTTTCCTTTCCAATATTAAAAACAGGTTTGCACCCTGTGTATGGAGCAGACTGCGAGAAGTTTGCACCCTAAGTGTGGCTGGCCTGTGAGAATGAGGGATTCTCGCACCCTAGACAATAGGCAGCCTGCGAACTCATCTTAAAAATATGTTTTTTGGAAGAAGACAAGAGCCACTTTTCTCAAGCAAAAAGTCCTTGTTGGGAGCCTGAATACATCACTGTTAAGACATCACCAAAGTGACCAAAATCATGTGTAACAAGAGTGCGAACCAAGGGATATGTTTGATACCCCGGCCAACTAAGTGTTTGGGATTTGCTAGGTTTTGTCGTTTGGTAAGGTGGATACCAGTTCCTTTCTTGCCTCCTCTCCATATGAACCTGTTGATCAAGAGTTTAATGTGTTGGAGCACCGATGACGGAGCTTTCGCCATACTAATCCAATAAACAAGAATGCTTTGTAAAACTGAGGAGGACAGGGTAAGCCTTCCTCCCAAGGAGAGCTAGCGGAAGGTCCATTTCCCCATCCTTTTGTCGATTTTCTTGAGAAGCCACGTCCAATCGTTGGCTCTATAATTATTTGATTTGAGAGCAAAGCCAAGGTACTTTAATCCTTGATTGAGGTGTTCTATATTTATGTTGAAATCTGACAGGAGGAAATGTCTAAGAGCTGGGTCAATATTCTGAGCAAGAAAGATAGACTTTTGGCAATTTATGGACAACCTAGATGCCTCGCAAAACTTGGAAAGGATAGCTCTGAAAGTCTGCCAGTGTTCAAGTTTCTCGGAGCCCATGACGAGGACGTCATCAACAAAAAGGAGGTGTGAAATAAAAGTGCTTACAACAACTTTGAGACCTTGAAAAGTTCTTGCTTCCACTGCTTGAATCATCATCTTGCTGAGAGCTTCTATAATAAGTAAAAAGATCAAGGGAGACAATGTGCATCCCTGACATAGACCCCTATGACATTTGAAGAAGTCTGTGGGGGTTCCATTCACAAGTACTGCTGTGTTGACCGAGGTAATGCAACCCATGATCCATTTGGAGACATTTCAATCGAGTCCAATCAGGTCAAATAATAGGTGGAGGAATTTTCAGCTGACATTGTCATATGCCCTTTTTAGATCAAGTTTTAAGATCACCGCATTCATCTTTCTCAGTTTAGCGGAGTGGACGCATTCTTGGGCGATGCCCACTGCGTCAAAGATCAACCTGTCCTTCAGCAAGCCAAATTGTTCAGTGGAGATATATTTGGCTAGTGTATCTTTGATTCGGGAGGCAATAATCTTGGAAATGACTTTGTAGACGAAGTTGCATAAAGCTATGGGTTTGAAGTCATTAAAATTTTCAGGCTTACTGACTTTGGGAATAAGGGTAAAGAACATGGAGTTGAGAGTTCCCGGGATAACTCCAATAAGGCGAGACTCTTCCACCGCTCTAAGAAAATCCAGGCCCATAAGTTGAAAGAAGTTTTGAAAAAGTTCCTGAGTCCATTCATCTGGACCAGGACTTTTATCTTTGGGCATTTGATCAATAGTGTCTTTTAGCTCTGTAAGTATGACAGGTTTCCCTAGTGCCACATTGTCGAATTCCTTGAAGAATCTTGGAACAACCTTCAGTACTTCAAGCTACACATCTATATTTTCGGCCTCACATGCTTTATATTGAGTTCTGTAATGGTTGTAGGCTAACTGATGTAACTCTGTGTCAAAGGAGTAAAGATTCCCTTCTGAATCATGTAAATCCCAAATTGTGTTGTGGCAGCGTCTTTGAGTTGCAAATTTGTGGAAAAAACTGGTGTTTTTGTCTCCTTTATCAATCCATATCGCCTGGCTTCGGAGTCGCCAAGATGCCTCTTCTATTGATAAAATTTTGTGCTTCTTATGTGTAAGATCATGTAGTAAACTTAGTTCCTCTACCTCAAAAATATGAGACATATTGTTGGCAAACATAGCTGTGATTTGATTATCAATATGTGTTAGTTCCGCATTTAAAGAACATTTTTTGGTGTGCTGCCAATTTACAACTTTTTCTTTAAGGAATTTGAGCTTCCCACGGAGAAGGCGTATGGTGAATGTCTTTGATCTCTCCTGAAAGTCCGCCCAAGTATTATGCACAAGTGCCTTGAAATCGTGGTCTATGATCCAAGTGTTGTTGAACTTGAAAGGAGCTGCCCTCGATCGAGGGGAACCATCGAAATGCAAGCATATCGGATGGTGGTCTGAAATCTGAGAGAATTCTACCCACGTCATGTAATGATGATGACCTTCGACCAGATTGGAAGCTAAGAGAAAATAGTCAAGGCGTTTAGAAATACCAGTGGGCTTGGATCTGCCATTTCGCCAAGTGGGAGAGATGATAGAGGGTTGGAGATCGATAAGACCCGATCTGAAGAGAAGGGACTCAAAAAAGTCGGCCAATGGATCTGCTCTAGCAGACTCACCCCACACTTCGTTGGCAGAGAGGGTAAGGTTGAGATCGCCCCCTAAAATCAGGTTTTCAGCATGTAGGAGGCCCGAATCAAATAATGCTTGTCAGAAGGGCTCCTGATCTTTGTAGGGAGCGTAGCAGTTGAGGAGATTAAAGAAAAAAATTGAAGACTTAACTCTACCACAAGATAAGATTCCTGTTGAAGTGCCAACCGCTTGAAAGTCTGCCACATCAGAGTTCCACCCAGTGAGAAGGCCACCAAAGTAACCGTGTGAGTCAACGACAACAATGGACCAATGAGGAAGGCATTGTAGGAAGATTTCCTTTACTTTCTCACCCAGAACCATGGTTTCTTGGAGGAAGACAACATCTGGTTTGATCTTAGTAAGTAATCTTTTGAAGGAAGCTAGCTTTAAGGGGCTTCCAAACCCACAGATGTTGAGGGAAAGGATGAGCATTAGGAGGCAAAAGAGGGCGGATGGGGTGCTCTAAGGGCCACAGGATAGTGGTCTGATGGTTTAGAAACGAAGGAGGTGGTGAGAAGGAGGGGGGACTCTGTTTTATTGTAACCGACTAGTCCTCCCTCCACTGAACTAGGGGGTTTTTAGGAGGTCTGGATCGGCCTTTTCTAATAGTGACGTTTGACCGATCTGGGGTAAGGGTGGTGTAAGAGTGTGTGACTGTGACTGGAATGAGGGAGAGGGTGGAGAGTGAGAGGGTGGGGTAGAAGCCCTGTTTGGGGGGGGTTATTAAAGCAGGGGTGGGTGGAAGTCGAAGGGAGAGGAAGTGTGGGGGAAACAAACTGTGTAGGTGGAGAGAGAGAAGGGGGTTCCGAGTCTTTTGTGGGGCAGGGATCGGAACAGGAAGAAGAAAGAGAGTTGGAAGAAGGAGGGCCTTGTAAGGGGTGGATGGACGTCGG
>CBVK0100097445.1:0-32636 GCA_900067695.1 Picea abies
CGGTCTGCTGAGGAGCGCTCCAGTTTGGGATCTAGGTCTTCTCTGTTCAAGGTGACATTCAACAACTCAGGAAAGCTTCTTGTTTTCCTCTAGAAAGTTCTTCTTTTTTCTTTATTTTCCTCAATCAACACATTTGAACCTTTGTGCTCTATTCTCTCTTGCTTGTCTCTATATATCCTACCATCTTTTTCTCCATTGTATGTGTCTCTCCCTATATGATCATGTTTTCCTCCTCCGGTCTTCTTCTTTGTCCCCTTAGGATTTTTGTAACTTCCTATGGATGTAACTTGTAGTCTGCAATTCCCAGTGTGAAAGGGCAGTTCCATGGCATCCCCCTGTTAGTTGTTCAATTAACCTTTCTCTATGCATGGACCAATTGTCAACAGTCATTAACTGCCCCAACCACCTCTGCAACTTATTTTAATGGTCACGTGGTCTCATATAAGTTTGGTATGCTGGTAGGTGTAGCTTTATGTTTGCAAGCATAAATTATCTTGTTGCGCAAGCTTCCTATTTTCTTCACTGATACATCTCAGCTCCAACTCACTCAACTATTCAATCAGTCCCTGCCTCATCGATTTCCTTTGGTGTATCATGGCGAATATTTTCAAGGTTGTTCCCTCTTAGTCAAAGGTTTTGTGTTTCTATTAAATCAAAACATAATTACATGCCTCATAATATTAATATATGAAGTTTGTGAATAATTACAATCTTGGGGAAAAATGAGGTGTTACAGAGTGTGTCACCATTGTGACACCAAAAGGGTTGAAGATGAAAAACATTTTCTATTAGATTGTCCAACCTATACCTAGATTAGATCTCAATTTCAAAATATTTGTCACACTACCAATCTTTCTATCCTTTTAAATCAACAAAACTAAGGTGATCTTGGAAAGCTTCTCTTAATCCTTTTCGAGCTCAAAACCAAAATTATAAAAAATTGCAAGTAATCCCTTACCCTATTAAGGTCCAATAGACCAATTGGACATTAATCATCATCATCATCATCATCATCATAATGACTTTATCAATTTTATTTCCACCATGTTTAAATATAGAAATAATTTTTTGAAAAATATTTGTCTTATAAATTTTATTGATCTTAAGGGACCATAAACACCACTATCTTTATGTATCTCAAGTAATCATAAATATTATCATCATTATCCTTATTATTATTAACTATATAAAGAATGTATGCAAAATTTAATTTTTTAAATAAATTTAATTGTATTTTATTTTTTTTTCAAAATTTTAATACTTTATAGCCAAAATTCTCATTGCCAACTATCACAATGGTAACTAAATTGTTATACTACATAAATAAACATTTACACTTACTCATATATGGTTTCTGGTATGTTGAAAGATATAACAAGATGAAATTTTCCATTCAATGTTGGAATTTCTAAATTCACAAGTTTAGCCCATTGTAATACCTACTATACTCATTTTTTAAGGTTGACAATTATATTAGATTATTAATCATAGTTGATGAAAAAATTAACTTGTGATTGATAATTTTCCCATCAAATTCCATCACTGCTTCAGTCTATCATATATAAAGTGATAATTTGTCCATCAAATTTCATCAGTACTTTCGTCTATCAAATACCACACATAAAGTGATAATGTACCTATCAAATTACATTTTCCCATCAAATTCCATCATTGCTTCCATCTATCATATATAAAGTGATAATTTGTCCATCAAATTTCATCACTAATTTTGTCTATCAAATACCACACATAAAGTGATAATTTACCCATCAAATTCCATCACTACATTTAAAACTCATAACTCAAAGTAATAGAAAACCGTAATTGACATATTGGTGACAACAAGTCCTTATCTCAACTACCCGTACAAACTTTTCTTTTCGATTGGGGAGGCGCCACCCATTGTGACAGCCATAGAGAGATTGTTGGTTTGAATTTGGAGTTCTTCGACATGGACAATTTCCAAAGTTCTCATGCAACACTTTGCCGACTTTTCAATTGGGGAGCAGCACCCATTGTGACGACCAAAGATAGAGATCGCTGGCCGTTTGAATTTGGAGCTCTTTGACATTGACTGAACAAAGTCATTAGTGATGGAGATAAAACCAAAATGTCCAAAGTTCTCATGCTCCTGCTGGACTTGCAGACTTTTCAAAGATCAGGATACACTTAATTACTGTCTTCCTTTTCTAGAAGAAGAGGGCTACTGCAGATTGGAACTAAGTTTATTAAGCAAATAGATTCATTTTTTGTTTGTTTTTTAAGTGAAGTTTTATGATCAAGTTCCATCAATTTATCTACACTTATTACTCCTATTGAAAGATATAATGGAATGAAATCTTCCATTTACTAGGAATAAAACATGTCCAAAGTTGTGATGGAGAGAAAACCAAAAAGTCCAAAATTCTCATTGTGATATAGTCCATGATTTTGAGCATCAGAAGGGGTTTTCAACCTCTTGGATTGCTACAATTTTACATTGTTAGGGCCTTGCTACATATATTTTTGAATTTCATATATTCTCTATAGTATAAATTTACTCAACTCTGCCTATTTGGCTTGGGATCTCGTAAGTCTCTCATTATCTTCCTTCAAACTTCTCATAGTGGTCATCAAATCTGGAGGGGTTTCTCTGTACCTCTGACCATCAGAGTCTTCATCTCTGAGGTGTGAGGTGTTTTTGATACTAATCTACACCATTCACCTCTATTATTTTTCAATTCATCCTACGTGTTGAAACAACAATCATCATTATCATTTTTTTGTCAATATTTTAAAAATATGCATTCTAGACGACATAGAATTCTTGTAAAACAATCTTAAGCAGTCCTAGTGACCCATTGAACCCTAGAGTTTGAACTTCACTTTGGTACCACTCTGTAACACACTCAACCCCCTAAGTATCATTTTAAGGGATGGGGCATTATAATTTTATCTTTCTTAAACTATCTCAAAAACTCTTCCCGAGCATACCATCATCTTCTACTTGTTGAGAGCTTTCCAATGACTATAAGTATTCTCAAAACTGAGTTCTTCTTTAAAATTTATAGCCTCTCAAATATTTATGGCTTTCATTGGACAACAACCAACTTATTTACACACAGTTTCTTATTACTTGGTCCATCCAACGTGGTAGTTTCCACCTATACGTTCATTCCACAAGCTCAATCCCTTGGCCCACCCTCGTCATCATCAGGGTTTATTATCCCCTGGTTTGTTACCACTAATAAAATTCTGATGACAATACACCAAAGAGTACTTCCCCCAAATCTTATAGCTTTAAGCTCTAAATATCTATGGTTCAGATCAGATTGGAGATAACATTTGACGCAAAGATTAATGCCCAACTCCCATGGTTTACACAATGTGTGAATGTAATCCACGAGATCTACAATGGAGGTTTCAACTTGTCTCTTCATTGATCAGAAATTTTCGTTATCCCAAACTCCCATCATCGTTAACGATCAATTCGTCATTGTCGACATTTCTTGCTCAAACATGAACTTACCAACCTGTTAGGGACCTAAACCCCTAACTTCTCATGTAGGTAGAATAATATATTTCCATTTAATAAAGGTCGATACTAGTTAATAAGGCCTATTTAATAAATATGAACAAGTCAATCTAAGAAGACCTAATAGAAGTTTTCGCTTCTTGAAAGATCTTCCTCTAGAATGTTCTTTAGAAGATAGAATTAGTATAAATAAGAGTAGAAGGTATGAGAGTTATTTGTCTTGAGAATTATTGTAACTAATATTTTCTCTGCTGGAGGTTGCCCCCTCAAAGAGGCAAGTGAACATTGTTTCATATCAATAAAGGTATTATTTTGGTGTTGTGGTACCATATATTATGTTTTTCCACTGCTATATTTCTTTTCTTTATTGTTATTCCACTGGTGTTCACTGCAATATTCCTATTTTCTATTATTATAATAGATCTCGTGCCTAACAAGTGGTATTAGAGCACTTTCCTTGGCAATATTTGTGGGTTAATTGTTTTTCCAGGGTAGAGACATGTTCCAACATCTTTAAGCTACAAATATCTGTCGTTTAGTGCATAAATCCACGGTCGGGAAAACATACATGCAGGAAATACAAGAGGTACTTAAGCTCACATTGTTGGAAACCCTTGTAACCCATGTTGGTACCCCTTCAAGTAGTAGCGCATCAGACAACACCTGTATACAGACTTGTGCTTCCACGTCCCTCTGGTATATTGGGAGACCCCCTAGCTATCCTAAAACCAACCATAGATCAACCGATCAACTGCTTGACTGTTATAGTGCCATCGATAAAATCACTCATAAAGATACTCTCTAGTACCTGGGTAGTCAGGTAGTATGGATAAGGGAACGACCTAGCCTCCTTAGTTGGTGCCTTGAGATATTCGGTCGAGTACTACTATTGGACCCTGCACATATATCAAAGAGCCATAGCACAGGGCAAACCTTTGTTTGTAGGAACCCTAAAAATCCTAACCCTTGGGAAGGAAACAAAACAAAAAAGGAACAGAGAAGATCTATTTCCATGCAGCCTTTCCTCCAACATTTTGGTTGCAAAAATTACAAACGTAAAAGGAACAGAGAAGATCTATTGCCCTACAAACTTTCCTCCTACATTTGGCTTGCGAAAATTACTATACATCTATTTCATTCTTCCTGTTAAGAATTTGAGAATTTCGATACTATGGTATTCTTCATATCTGCATAAAACCCTAGCGAAGTAAAAATAAAATAAAATAAGGAAAAAAGAGAGATAAAATAAAAAATAAAAATGGGACCTGACAGTACCCTTATTTGAGACATGTCTCATTGGATTCCCCTTTTTTCCTGGATCATTGTGATACCTATCATTTTAAACTTTTTTTTTACCTCCCTGGATCCTTATTTTAGACCTATCTAGTTGGATTCCCCTTTTCTCCCTGATTGTTGTAACACCTATCATTTTAAACTTTTTTTTACCTCCCAGACTCTAATTTTAGACCTATCTCGTTGGATTCCCTTTTTTTCCCTGATCATTGTGATACCTATCATTTTAACCTTTTTTAACCTTCCCGCACCCTTATTTGACACCTATCTCATTGCATTCCTCTTTTCACACTGAACACACTCATATATATTATTTTTCACTCTTTTTTGTGTGGTCCCACATCCCCTCTTTCGTTCCTCTCCTTCACCCATGGCCACCACTCACAACCAAGAATTCCTTTACCTACAAGATGAATCCAAACAACACAAATTAGGCATCCAAAGAATGACCTCTAAAATTGCTTCTAATAATTCCCACTTGGTAACCTTCAAGGCCAAGTTACAGGTGAAATAGCTGAGGTTAAGGGTGAATTTTCCTCCCTCGCCCAGTGGTTGAAATAGTCCCTTGGATCTCCCTCCCTTGAAAAACCTTCTCATGCTGAAGGTGAGAAATTTTCCCATAATATGGCCCTTCATTCCAATTCCCTTCCTCATGACCCCCGCCTTCCCCGAGTTGATGTGAAAAAATTTGATGGATATGATCCCACTAGTTGGGTCACTCAAATGGAACATTATTTCTCCTTGCATGGAATTACTAATGATCTAGAAAAAAATTGTTATGGTGTCCTATATTTGTATCCAAAACGTTGGAAATAGTGGCAATGTCATAGAAATACACGCCAGGGGTATGTTGCATGGACTCAGTCTATGGCAAAGATATATGACCGCTTTGACATTGACACCCACTATCTTGGTCATTTGACCAAGTTGAAGCAATCGAGCACAAGGGAATAATTTATATCTTCCTTTGAACACTTGGCTTTAAAAAAAGAGGGCATGTCTCATGCCTTCTTCTGGGAATGTTTTATCAGTGGCCTTAAAGAGGAAATTCGAGCCCAGGTCCTCATGACTCTCCCTCACACTTGGTTGGAAGCTACTCAATGTGCTAAGGGTGAACAACAAATTGTCTCTGCTCAGACCCTCAAAAATTCATTTGTTCCTCACACTTGACCTACTAACCATGCCCCTCCTCCCACTCCCCTTGAGATCCAAAAATTAACCCGAGATGAAATGGTGGAACACCAACTCAAGGGCCTTTGTTATAATTGTGATGAAAAATATTTTTCGGGGCACAATTGTAAGGAAAAAAAGTTGTTTATGGCCATCTCTGAGGATGTTTCTAAAGAAGAGCTCGAGACCACCCTGTGGCAATGTTACCCGATCCAATTGATATTACTCTACCCTCTTACCAACCAGAAGTAGAACCAATCATTTCATTGATTTCTCTCACTTCCTTCTCTGCTCCCCAAACCCTCAATCTCATTGGCTACATTAATAATCAAAATTCATCGTAATTGACAGTGGCAACACTCATAATTTTATTCATTGTAATATTTCCTAAGAAACCCATTGCTATATACATGCAGTCAACAACTTTCAAATCATGATTTCCAATGGTGGTTCCATGAAATGTGGGGGGTGTTTTGAAAATATGTGTCTCCAAATTGGGCAGCACCACCTGAAATCTCATATGTTTTCTATTGACATGGGTAGTTGTGATATTGTGCTCGGTGCATAATGGTTACGCACTCTTGGTCCCATCCTCGTGGAATTTAAGGAATTCACCATGAAATTCCAACGGGTGGGACAACAATATAAATTCCAAGGAATCACAACAGGATCTCCTGAGATCATCAGTTCCCATTGAATGGAAAATCTCCTCATAAAAGGACATTACGACATTATTTCCCAACTCCATTCTATTCAAGTAATTGAGACACATGTGGTGCATCCTAACCTCCAATGTATCATCTCCAAACACCAAGTTGTTTTTTCCACTCCCCCGAGACTTCCTCCTTCTCATGGTGTTCATGATCATTCCATTCCTCTGATCCATGAGAGTCTTCCTCCCAATGTTTTCCCTTATCATCATCCCTTTGCCCAAAATAATGAAATTGAGAAAATTGTTCAAGAATTGCTATCCGCAGGTATTATCCACCCTGGTACCAACCCCTACTCTTCCCTTGTGGTCATGGTACTACAAAAAAATGGTACTTGGCATATGTGTCCAGACTTTCGTGCCCTCAATAAAATCACCATCAAAGACAAATTTACCATTCCTATCATTGATGATCTCTTGGATGAATAAATTGGTGCTCATTATTTTACTAAACTTGATTTGTTCTACCTACCACAAGATATATATGCAAGAGGAAGACATTCCTAAGACTTCTTTTCACACTCATGAGGGTCACTATGAATTCTTGGTCATGCCCTTTGGCCTATGTAATGATCCCTCCACTTTCCAAAGTCTCATGAACCATGTTTTATATGATTTTATCCATCATTTTGTCTTAGTTTTCTTTGATGGTATTCTCATCTATAGTAAAACTTGGGCAAACCATCTTATCCATGTGGATCAAGTTCTCAGTGTACTCTCTCAACACCAACTTTTTCTCAAGAAATCTAAATGTGCCTTTGGATCTTCAGAAGTGGAGTACTTGAGTCATATTGTCGGGAAGGATGGTGTAAGGGTGGATCCTAAGAAAATTGAATCTATGCAGGACTATTCGTGCCCAAAAAATCTCAAGATCTTGCGTGGTTTTTTGGGTTTAACAAGATATTATCACAAGTTTGTTAAGAATTATGGTAAAATTGCAGTGCCTCTTACTACTCTCCTAAAAAATGATTCTTTCACTTGGATTCCAATAGTTGATCAATTATTTCAAGCATTGAAAGAAGCCATGTGCACAACTCTTGTCTTGGCCCTTCCTGACTTCACAAAAACTTTTTTCCTCGAATGTGATACCCCCGGGGAAGGCATTGGCACAATACTCATGCAAGAGGGTAGAAACTTGGCCTTCACTAGAAAACAACTCTCGAAGCAACATCTTGGTCAATCAATCTATGAAAAGGAAATTTTGGCTCTTCTGCATGTTGTGGATCTTTGACATCCTTATCTCTTGGGGCAATTCTTCCAAATTAAAACTAACCATCATAGCCTCAATTATTTCCTCAAACATAGGATTTCATCCCAGTAGCAACAAAAATGGGTGACCAAGCTATTTGGCTATGATTATGAGTTCATTTATAAGAAGGGAAATGTTGGCCCTTGACCAAGTTTCGAGGATCCTTGGTCATGTTAGACCTATTTTTGGGACTTCGACAGGATGTCGAAGGCGGAGCGCAAGACGAAGCAGATATCACGGGATCTCGACCCCGTTTTAGGGCTTTTTTGGTTTTGGGATTATGTAAGGGGTATGGGAATGTCGGCCCATGGGTTTACCCATGTTTAGGCCTGATTTTGTAATGTATAAATAAGTATCTAGGCAATGGAAGTAAGCGGTGCTAAGTGATAGAGATCAATCTATGTGATCGAAGGAATGTAAGTGGTGTTAAGTGCTAGAGCTTGATCTATGTGATCGAAGGATTGTAAGTGGTGCTAAGTCCTAGAGATTGATCTATGTGATCAAAGACGTTGTAAGTGCTTTCTGCATACTGTGTGAGACTTGGAGAGCTGAATGCAAGTGATCGTAAGAGACTATATGTAGGCTTTGTGCTGTAACTTAGATTGGGGAAGGAGGATCTAGCAGAGAGTACACAGATCTCCTGTCCTCTGTGGATTTGGTCTTGAGGCTCTGTGCATGTAAGAATATTGAAAGAATCTAATAAAGAAGATGAAGATTTGGTGGGCGTAGCCCCAGGGTGGGGGTGAACCACGTACATGTTGTGTTGCTATGCTTTGTGTGATGTATTGATGTGTTTATGTGTTTACTTGCTTATTTTTTTGATATAGATGAATGATAGATAGATCTATTGATGCTATGTGCTTAATAATATGGATGAATGATAGACCTGGCGTATGTGGATGTGCTTAGTGCTTGACTATAGTAGATATGGTTGAATACTGCAATGCTCTGTAATTAGGGTTTTATCTGTGAAGTAGTTACTGGTTTAATACTAATGAACTATAACTACTAAGTGCTCTGTTAAGGTGTTACAGTCACATATCTATGTCCCAGCTAAGGTTTCAGACATTGGAGTCCTGCAACCACCCCTGCCTCTACCTTGGGTGAGACTTCATCTGCTTTGGAGGTGTTTTCAAAAGGGCTGGTAGCTAGGGTTTTGTTGGTGCGTTGTTGTAGCATTGAACCTTGGGTCTGCCCCTGTGCCAACAAACAGTTCCGTTGCCGGGACCTGAAACTGTGATTTTGGGGAACTAAGAAAAAAAGGAGCTTTGTGCAAAGATCTGACTTGAAACTGTGATTGTTGGTAACTAAGAAAAAAAGGATCTTTGTGCAAATATCTGACCTGAAACTATGAAATCTCCATGCATAGATCTGTTTCCCTAGTGAGAAACATCCTACTTAACTTTTGAAGCTCTGTGCTAATAAAAGAAGTCTGATCTGAAGAAAAGAGGTAAGATCTATAAGCTCTGTGCTTTGTTAAAGGTAATATAAGTGGAAATTTTTGTTTCAAAGGTATGGATCTAGGTATTTTTGATAAATTCCATCCTAACTTGAAAAGTAGGGCGCAACTAGATGAAAGAAGATTTGATATGAGTATATCTGATAAGAATAGTGAAAGATATGTTATTCCTATGCATAGAAAGAATGTTTGGACTAACCAATGGATGCAGGATCCTAGAAATACTTTTTTGCAGGTTAGCTACTATGATCATAGTGCACAACATAGGAAAGGTTGGGGATATTTTAAAAGAAAATGAGGATTAACCATTTGTTACAGTTGTAGATGACCGAGACATCTGGCTAAGAAATGTCCTGATAGAAGACCTAGTTGTCTTTGTTGTAAAGCTATGGACCATGAAGTTTTAGATTTCCCTAGAATGATTGCTAAGATTGAGAAAATGAATATGAGACTAGAAGACCATGAGAATGGTCAAGCAACTAAGACCATGGTAGAACCCCATAAAGAATTAGAGACGGTATTGCTACAAATGAAAGAAACCCTGAATGATCACCAACATATCAACTTATCAGAGATCTTCAAAGAAAAAGAGTGCATAGAAGCAAGAATATGAGACTTCGAAATTGATTCTGTTTTGGATGAAGAAACACAGGTGAATATTATGATAGAAAGAACTTGGGAAACTTTAGGAAATCCTGCTATGATTCCTTTATTGGGAGGAATAAGATTATTTAGGGGGAAGATGATAAACCTATGTGGAAATCTCACCTAGATATCTATGAGTGCCCATGGAACTTCGATAGAGGAATAATTTGAGGTTGTTAAATTTATTGAGAACAATGCCCCATTTTCTATATTACTTGGAAAACCTTCGATTGAAAGGGATCAGGCTAGAAGGAAAGAAGAAGAAGTCTTAGAGAAGAAGAAGCAAGAGTTGAAATGTTTCATGACTAGGAGGATCACACACTTGATTGAAGAACAGGAGAAAAAATCGAAGCTATTTAACACCAAAGACTTGGATGTCAAAATTTGAAGAACACAAGAAGACTCACAGAAGACTGAAGAACCTACCCTGGATAGAGAAGAAGTATTGCCCTTGAATCCTAGGAAAAAATATCAACAATACGAAGTTACTATGCCAAAGGAAGATAAGAATCAGAATGGAAAGAGGAATACCGAGACAAAGATCACTGGGAGAAAGGCTAGAAATCTCAGTAAGAAGAGAGCCAAGATCAAAAAATTATAGAAGGTTCCAGAGGGAACTTCGTAGAGGGAAAATTTGAAAGACTGAAACTTCGTCGGGATATCAGAACAATGTCACATGGCACTTCTCCATGGCGAAGAAATATAGCCGTTGGGAATAGTATAACTAATAGAATGACACCCCAAATGGGTAGAACGACATTTATGGTCAGACAACTCACCATTAGACCATTGGGATCATGCCGTAATAGACATAACTAAAGTAATGAAGGATTCTCTCTCGTTGGAGGGATCCGTTGCCTTGTTATCTATTTATTCTGTTGATCCTTGCACTGAGAACACTTTTTCCAACCATGATTATCTGAGGCCGCAGATTAGTTGATTTCACACAGTGATCATCGTGCTATCACCATCCATCCTATTACATTGAGTAGTTACTCTTGAAACCTGAGATATTCAATCACGAGCGTGTATGTCTGAAAAACTTAGCGCAGTCGAAGAGTCTGTGAAGGAGGTACTCATCAACCTCATGACTGAAAGAGTAATGTATGAAAGGGTAATGTCTATCGGTGTACAAGTGTCATCAAGGAGAGGAGTGCAAGCCTCTCCATCGACTACTCGCGGATCCAGACCATCCCAACCAACAACAAAAAAGAGAACCAAGCACAAAGATGACCTAGCAAATGCGAAGATGATCCCGACCATATTTCCTGACTACATCCCACCTTTGGCCGACGCAGTGAGTCATGATAGTGTGCTGAGAGATTTCGAGTACACCATGGTTACTACGTACCTCCCAAAGGGGATACGTGCAGTTCAAGTGCAACAGGACAAGATCACAACATTGAAGTTCAACGACTTCAACCTAGGAGATCATAAGAACCATAGTATGCTCGCCCCATATAAATACTTGACCAGGATGAAGGGGAAGAACTCACAAATAATCCCCCAGCCATGGACAATGAACCTCGTGCAGTGCACCCTGTTGAATGTAATGAAAATCCCACACTTTGGAAGGCACCAGGAAGTCAACGCCTGTGTCAAGCTCCTACTTTCATGTTACCATGGTGGCTACTTATGGCTAGACTGTCGTATCACAGTCAATTCAACGCTGATCCATAGGATCACCAGATTGAGTATGCAAGGACCTGACCCACAGGACTTTTATCCAGGGAAAGCCATAGATCTTGTGTTAGCACAGAAGATCAAGGATACATATGATGATGTTGAGAAGGGGACTCGAGGCTACAAGGTAGCTTCCATCTAGAATGGAATAGTGCACCTAGCATGCCAATTAGTTGCATGAAAGCTAGTAAGGAAAAACAAACTCACGCAGGTCACAGGATTTGTCGTTGACCTTGTAGGGAAATGCGTGGAAGGCCACAGATGATCTGGGCGAAGTACCCAGTTAATCAGCTAGAATTGGATTGCTGTGAAGCATAGGATCAGGGCTACAAGTTCCACTTTAGCTGGCTCCTGATCCTCATCGAGTTTGTTGCTTGGGAGATTTTGGAAGGTGTGACCTTCCTGGACATTGAACCATTCGAGCCGCTTGCTGCGAAGTTCACCACGCTCTGGTACACAAGCGATATGGGAAAACAGTGGCAGTCGAATGCAATCTTTCACATCTATTATCTCCAGCTAAATAGGGCCATCGAAGTTGAACCTTGCATGACACCGAACACCCTATAGAGGTTCCCACCCCTCATGAAGTTTCATGTAGATCGAAACTTCATCTATATTACTGCGTGAGCAGATAAACATAAGGAGGAGCTTTAGTCGTACTACAAGCTCACGGAGGAGGACCTCGATGAGATCACTAAGGACTGGTCGTCAGACCTCCTTATGCTTGTTGACCTTATAGAGATGTCTGATCCTGACAGACTCAAGGATGCTCACAAAGAACATGACACACCCAGAACCAACAGAAGGAAGAAGACCGAAGAGGTCCAAGACTTAAGAAACACCTCAGAAAAGGCTACCTTAGTATCACCTAGTTGAGGGGGTGATGACGAAGTGGTAGAGATAAATGGTAAAGAAGATGAGAAAAAGAAAGTTGAAGTAACACTTCCTAGAGATGAGGTTGATCCCTTGAAGAAGAGGAAGGTTTCTCCCCCGAAACCCTCTTCCCCAAAGAAATCCAAAGCCACTTTAACCAAGATGCAGACTGTGCTCATTGTCAATGATTTTGACTTCATCATTGTAGCTGTAAATGACGCCTCGCAGGAAATATTGGAGAAACAAGAATACAAGCAGGAGGATATGTATGACATAATTGAGGTCGAACTCCAAGGGGTACAACAGGCCCTTCAGTCCAGTCGCACAATGTCCAATGTGCCCCTGCCATCAGGAGAACCAGAGTTGAGAGATGATCCAACCCAACTCCGTTGACTAGTTGATGCGACCGAAGCTCACCTTCATCGTGCATAAGAAGAAACAAAACAAGCCACCCATGCCTTGAAGTAAGTGAAAGAAGTTCTTGTATAAAAACATTGAGTTGCAGAGTGGGAGAAGATTGCTCTCCAGAAAAAGTTTAAAGAGGAGAAAGCACAAATACGACAAGAAAAAGAACAATTGTTCACAGAGCAACTCGAAGTGAATGAAGTAGTCAATACCACACTCTGTTTTGTGACAGGCTTAGAGCCAAAGGTAGAATATGGAGTCACGCATCAAGTAGAGCAGCTCGCAGAAGCTATCCAACAACTACAATAAAGAATAATAGATTTAGAGCTCCGCACAGTGCGTGACACTCCGCAGGATGTAAGGGATCAAAGAGAAGCAAATACCTGAAGTGCACTTGAGAGAATAAAGGCCCTTGCCATGGAATGCAAGAAAATAAGTGATTACAGTGCCCAGACTTATGAGTGACTCACTGAGAATCCATAGCTGAAGGCACTGGAGTCACAACTCTAGGAGGTGAAGTAATAAGAAGAAACAATACAGGTATAGTTGAAGTCCCTGTCAGTTGTTGAAAGGATGAAGCGATCCCAAGAGTAGTGCACTTCCCAATAGCAGGTCCACACCATTCAGAGCAGAGTCATGGAAGTGATTCAGAGGCTCCAACCTATATAGGATGAGGCTTGCCAACTATTCACAGAGATCGAAGGCCGAGGAGAAGAACTGGAGCAAGTCGTCACTGCAGCTGAACAACACCTAAATGGACCTCTCAATGAGGCATTCATCCAAGAGTTCGTTGAACAGGAGGCTGTGGCACAATAGCAAGTCGAAGCATCTCGAGCCAAGCTCGAGGCTTTTGAAGCAGAGCTACCCAGATCAGAGTGACTTGGGATGAGTCAGAGGTGAGTGTTGGGGGCCTGTTGGCCCTTGACCAAGTTTTGAGGATTCTTGGTCATGTTAGACCTATTTTTGGGACTTCGACAGGATGTCTAAGGCGAAGTGCAAGATGAAGCAGAGATCATGGGATCTCAGCCTCTTTTTAGGGATTTTTAGGTTTTGGGCTTATGTAACGGGTATGAGAATGTTGGCCCATAGGTTTACCCATGTTTAGGCCTGATTTTGTAATGTATAAATAAGTATCTAGGTAATGTAAGTAAGCGGTGCTAAGTGCAAGAGCTTGATCTATGTGATCAAAGGATTGTAAGTGGTGCTAAGTTCTAGAGCTCGATCTATGTGATCGAAGGATTGTAAGTGGTGCTAACTTCTAGAGATCGATCTATGTGATCAAAGAAGTTGTAAGTGCTTTGTGCATATTGTGTGAGACTTGCAGAACTGAGTGCAAGTGACTGTAAGAGACTATATGTAGGATTTGTGCTATAACCTAGCTTGGGGAAGGAGGATCTAGCGAAGAGTGCACGCATCTTCTGTCCTATGTGGAGTTGGTCTTGAGGATCTGTGCATGTAAGAAGATTGAAAGAAGCTAATAAATAAGACAAAGAGTTGGTGGACGTATCCCCAGGATAGAGGTGAACCATGTACATGTTGTGTTGCTATGCTTTGTGTGATGTATTGATGTGTTTATGTGTTTACTTTATTAGTGCTTTGATATAGATGAATGATAGATAGATCTATTGATGCTATGTGCTTAATAATATGTATGAATGCTAGATATGGCCTATGTGGATATGCTTAGTGCTTGACTATAGTAGATCTAGTTGAATACTGCGATGCTTTGTAATTAGGGTTTTATCTGTGAAGTAGATACTGGTTTAATACTGATGAACTATAACTGCTAAGTGCTTTGTTAAGGTTTTATAGTCACAGATCTATGTCCCATCTAAGGTTGCATACACTGGAGTTCTGCAACCACCCCTTCCTCTACCTTGGGTGAGACTTCATCTGCTTTGCAAGTGTTGTTGAAAGGGACGGTAGTTAGGGTTTTATTGGTGCACTATTGTAGCGTTGAACCCCAGGTCTGCCCCTGTGCCAACAGGAAAATAAAATGTAGTGGTTGATTCTCTATCCAGAAAATACAAAGAAGAAGGATCCCTTTTTTCCCTCTCCTTCATTGTACCAGATTGTCTCCAAGTTGTTCGCCATGAATGGCTGCAAGACCCGAAAAATTCTCGATTGATCCAACAATTGCAAGACAATTCTCAAGTTTCTCCAGCGTACTCTTGGCAAAATGAAGAGCTTTTCTACAAAGGCCGTCTATATTTAATCCACTAGTCACAACTTGAATCCACAATGCTTTCTAAGCTTCATGCTTCACCCACAGTAGGGCATTCTGGGTTTACCAAAACCTATGAACGAGTTAAACATTCTTTTTTCTAGGATGGTATGAAACAAGACATTCGCACCTTTATCGCAGAATGTTATGTCTATCAACACAAAAAGGGTGAAACTGTCAAAGCTCCAGGCACACTACAAGCACTTCTTATTCTACCAGCTATTTGGAGAGACATTTCTATGGATTTCATTATGAGCTTACCTAAATCTGGAAATAAGTTAGTCATCATGGTGGTAGTTGATCGCCTTTCCAAATATGATTAATTTTTTTCTCTTCAACACCCATTCACAACATCCATAGTGGCTCAAATTTTCATGGATCATATTTTCAAGCTTCATGGCATGCCTCATTCTATTGTATCTAATAGAGATCCCACTTTTACTAACAATTTTTATCGAGAACTATTCAGGATCTAGGGCACACAATTACATCTCAGTACTTATTATCACCCACAGAGAGATGACCAAACTGAAGTTGTCAACAAGTGTTTGGAAACATATTTGAGGTGTTTTACATCTGACCGAAAACATCAGTGGGCTCAGTGGTTACCCCTAGATGAATGGTGGTATAACACATCTTACCACACAGCTATCCACATGACTCCTTTTGAAGCAGTATACAGACAAAATCCCCCGTGATTGCTTTCCTACATATGAGGTGTATCGAAGGTTCAAGAGGTTGACAAAACTCTTATAGTCCATGCCACCATTTTATGTTCTCTCAAAGAAAATTTGGTCATGGCTTAGAATTGTATCAAACAACAAGCATATAAAGGAAATTCAGAACACCAATTTTCTACATGAGACCAGGTGTTTCTTCATATACAACCTTACAAGTAGACTTCAATCAAAGTTTAACTCTATTGGAATCTTTCTCCCAAATTTTGTGGTTTTTATACCATTCTCAAGTGCATGGGACCAATGGCCTATAAGTTATCTCTTGAGCCCAGTCATTCTAAGATCCATCCCATTTTTAATGTCTTGTTCTTAAAGAAGGTGATGGGAAATGAGTGCCAAACTCAAACCAATCTTCCAGAGTTGGATGCTAAAGGTTCCATATGGTTGCAATCACATGCAATCTTGGACCAACATGAATGTCATCTCTGTCAGAGCACCATCAAGGAGGTGTTAGTGCAGTGGAAAGATACAACTCCAGAAGATGCCACATGCGAGCCGACCACTATTCTCCAAGAATTTCCTCATCTCAAGCCTTGAGGACATGGTTGTTCTCCAAGGGGGGGCATGTTAGGGACATAAACCCCTAACTTCTCATGTAGGTAGAATAATATATTTCCATGTAATAAAGGCCGATACTAGTTAATAAGGCCTATTTAATAAATATGAACAAGTCAATGTAAGAAGACCTAATAGAAGCTTCCACTTCTAGAAAGATCTTCCTCTAGAATTTTCTTTAGAAGATAGAATTAGTATAAATAAGAGTAGAAGGTATGAAAGGGATTTGTCTTGAGAATTATTATAATAGAGATCTTCTCTGCTGAAGGTTGCCCCCTTGAAGAGGTAAGTGAACATTGTTTCTTATCAATAAAGGTATTATTTTGGTGTTGTGGTACCATATATTCTGTTGTTCCACTGTTATATTTATGTTCTTTGTTGTTATTCCATTATCATTCACTGCAATACTCTTATTTTCTGTTATTATAATAGATCTAGTTCCTAACGCAACCTCCCACATTCCCGACGATGACGCATCTAGATCTAACGGTCCAAATATCGTCGTCAAATGTTCGACGAGATCAACGATTAACAATGTTTTTTCTTTCTAGGCCCTAATAAACCAACCAACAGTTGACATCTGTCATCCTATGGACACTCTGGAGACCTTGTTAGCATGCCATGTCATTCTAGTCTTCACCACATCCTCTAGTAGTTTAGGTGGGACCTACAATAGATCAACGACTATCATCACATCTCACCCACTCACCGATTCACATTCTATATTATCGCTCAGAGTCCTCCTCGTTCGATTTTTTTTTTTCCATTCTATCATACTACTCAGATGAACCCTCTTCAATGGACAACGCTGATGCTCTTACAATCTCCTCGGCCAACAATTGAGATGAAATCGGTGGTCTAAGGTTCTCCTACCTAGCTGAACCCACACTCATATCATCAACCAATTCATGATTGTCACGCATCATCATGTTGTCACTCCTGGTTAGCACTATCATGCTCTTCCCCCTCAACCTGGTAAGTGGGACCCCGATGATCAACAACTGAGGTTAAACTCACCGCTTCCAAATCTATGACCCACACTCGACCTTGGAGTCTATTCTCCATAATTTTTCTCTAATACTCGAGACTTCCCTTCGAAAGTCCATTCTGACCAGTCCACTGTGATCAATGACTCATATCTATCCTCTATCGTCTAATCAGATCGAACATTGTTGTTTTTCGTCGACTATCAACGTTGTCGGATTTTATACAAATATGCCACTCGGTTGTTCACAACTAACTTCCTTCACCGATGAAGGGAACTTGATATCTTTCGATCGACCAAATCGATGGTTGCAACCTCTCCTAGTTTAATACATTATTCCATGGTAATATAGCCACCGATTTGGAAACTTATCCATTTCTTGAGTTCTATAGGACTTCAGTCTGGATTTTCAAGGATTCCAAACCACTCTAAGACCATTACAAATTATTGAAACTTATGGAGAAAATCTTGCATGATTTACAAGTTATCCATACAAGGATACAAAACGCTCCAGTAACCAACAATCCATACTTACTCAATTTCATGATTATGAGCTCAGTAAAAAAAAATATAGCATATCCTAACTTTCATGCATTCAAACTATGGATTATAAAAAACTAAGTTTCCTCTTAAATTCATACATTTACATATGCATACAGATATATCATTCATAAGTTGTTTTAGTGTAGATAAACACTTATCTGATAAGGAAATTGCCAAATCTAACTGACAGAGAGAGAAATCCTTTCCTCCCAACCTTATGCCTTGTTGTAGAATAAATTCGTGCCAAGCCATGATACCACCAAGGAAAATGACCTCAACAGGGTTTGGATTTTGCAATGATTCAGGAAGGTTACTCTCATTCCTCCTATGACACAGAAGAAGTTGACACCTCCCACTGAGCTTCAGGTCTCCACAAGTTTATCGAATCGTTTCTCAACTAGATTTATTCTATACAAGGGAGTCCCTTCTCTGCTCAACAGTCACTCAACGACCTCTCCTTACCAGCACAAGTTTCTATCTAGTAAGCACCAAGCTGTGACCCAGTATTGCTCCAATTTAGGATCTAGGTCTTCTCTGTTTAGGGTGACATTCAACAACTCATGCAATCTTCTTATTTTCCTCTAGAAAACTCTTCTTTTCCTCAATAAACACATTTAAACCTTTGTTCTCTATTCTCTCTTGCTCGTCTCTGTGTCTCCTACCTTCTTTTTTTCCGTTGTATGTGTCTCTTCCCATATGATCATGTTTTCAACCTCCGATCTTCTTCTCTATCCCCTTAGGATTTCTGTAACTTCCTACAGACGTAACCTGTAGTCTGCAATTCCCAATGTGAAGGGGTGGTTCCATGGTATCCCCATGTTAGTTGTTCAATTAGCTTATTTCTCTATGCGTGGACCAATTTTCAACAGTCATTCACTACCCCAACCACCTCCATGACTTCTTTTAATGGTCATGTGGTTTCATATAAGTTTAGTATGCTGGTAGGTGTAGCTTTATGTTTGCAAGTATAAATTAGCTTGTTGTGCAAGCTTCCTATTTTCTTCACTAATACATCTCAGCTCCACCTCACTCAACTATTCAATCTGTCCCTGCCTCAACGATTTCCTTTGGTGTATGATGGCGAATATTGCCAAGGTTGTTCCCTCTTAGTCAAAGGTTTTGTGTCTCTATTAAATTAAAACATAATTACATGCCTCATAATATTAATATATGAAGTTTGTGCATAATTATAGTTTTGGGGAAAGACGAGGTGTTACAAAGTGTCACCTTTGTGACAACAAAAATGTTGAAGATGAAAATCATTTTCTCTTAGATTGTTCAACCTATACCTAGATTAGATCTCAATTTCAAAATATTTGTTACACGACCAATCTTCCTAACCTTTTAAGTCAACAAAACTAAGGTGATCTTGGAAAGCTTCTCTTAATCCTTTTCGAGCACAACTACAAAATTCTAAAAAATTGCAAGTAATATCTTACCCTATTAAGGTCCAATAGACCAATTAGACGTTAATCATAGTGACTTTATCAAATTTATTTTCACCGTGTTTAAATATAGAAATATTTTTTTGAAAAATGTTTGTCTTATAAATTTTATTGATCTTATAAGACCATAAACACCAACATCATTATAACATCATTATGGATCTCAAATAATCATAAATATTATCATCATTATCCTTATTATTATTAATTATATAAAATATGTATGCAAAATTTTTTTTTTTTAATAAATTTAGTTGTATCTTTATTTTTTTTCAAAATTTTAATATTTTATAAATTTTATAACCAAAATTCTCATCAATAGACTATCACAATGTTAACTAAATTTTTATACTACATAAATAAACATTTACACTTCTTACTCTTATATGATTTCTTATTATTATTAATTATATAAAATATGTATGCAAAATTTATTTTTTTTAATAAATTTAGTTATATCTTTATTTTTTCAAAATTTTAATATTTTATAAATTTTATAGCCAAAATTCTCATCAATAAACTATCACAATGTTAACTAAATTTGTATACTACATAAATAAACATTTACACTTCTTACTCTTATATGGTTTCTAGTATGTTGAAAGATATAACAAAATGAAATTTTCCATCCAATGTGGAATTTGTAAATTGACAAGTTTTGCCTAACTGTTATATTCATTCTTATTATGGTTTCTAGTATGTTGAAAGATATAACACTAGCACAATCTCAAAGTGGTTGGTGTTGCTATTGGTGAACGTAGACACACACATAAGGATGGTGTTGCTGCTGGTGAACCCTGAAATGCACCGCTGAAACTCACATAGAGATGAGGAAATTCAAAAGTTAATCCTAAATGTGGTAATTCCAAAGGTTAAAACGTGGCAATCATATGGTGGTACAGTAATTTCTTAATATGATTAGGTAAATGTTAAAAAGTAAACAGGTTAACTAATGCATTCAAAAATACAAGGAAGTTATGAAGAGTAAATCACATTCATTGATTTGGGAGGATGACTAAGAATATGCCAACATCTTCAATTGTTAGCCATCAAAATTTTAGATTAAAAACTGATTAATTGTGTGCCCATCTCCAATAGGTATAAGCCTTTCGACGTAAAATTGAAATTTTCCATCCAATATTGAAATTTCTAAATTGACAAGTTTTACCTATTGTAATAACTATTATACTCATTATAACAAAATGAAAATTTTCATCTATGTTGAAATTTCTAAATTGACAAGTTTTGCCCATTGTAATAACTGTTATACTCATTTTTATTAAAAAAGTTGACTATTATACTAAATTATTAACCATATTTGATGAACAAATTAAGTGTTGACTCATATATTTGATGAACAAATTAACTCGTGACTCATTTTTATTAAGAAAGTTGAAAACCCTAATTGACATATTGGTGACAGCAAGTCCCTTTAGGGTTGAAATTTCAAAGTGTTAAAACTATTTTTACTATTCTAATGCCAGTTTGAACAGTTTTAAAGAAAGAGGTTGACAGTTTCTTGAGATTTTTAACTGAGAATTGTTTTAAATTTTTAAAATGGGGTAAAACCCTTTAAGTAAGATTCTAAAATGCATGGAACTTTGATCCATATGAAACTCAGACTACCCCTAAAAATCTGACCAGATTCAAGTCCAATTTTTTAACTGAAAAGCTGATCTATTTGCTCCCAAATTAACTTACTCCATTTTTAACCATATTTGACAAGCAAATTGACAGGTGACTGTCAAATTCCATCCCTCTCTCAACTACCCCTACAAATTTTTCTTGCTTCCATCTACCATACATAAAGTAACAGAAATCCGTAATTGACTTATTGGTGACAGCAAGTCCCTGTCTCAATTAGTCGTACAAACTTTTCGATTAGGGAGGCGCCACCCGTTGTGACGGCCATAGAGAGGGAATGCTGGTTTGAATTTGGAGTTCTTCGACATGGACAATGCCCAAAGTTCTCGTGTAGCACTTTGCCAACTTTTCAACTGGGGAGCACCACCCGTTGTGACGGCAAAGATAGAGATCGACATCGACCGAACAAAGTCATTAGTGATGGAGATAAAACCAAAATGTCCAAAGTTCTCGTGCTCGTGCTGGACTTGTAGACTTCTTGTAGACTTTTCGAAGATCAGGATACACTTAATTACTGTCCTCCTTTTCTAGAAGAAGAGGGCTACTGCAGATTGGAACTGAGTTTATTAAGCAAATAGATTCATTTTTTTTGTTTTTTAAGTGAAGGTTTTTTTGGGTAAAGTTTTATGATCAAGTTCCATCAATTTATCCACACTTCTTACTCCTATTGAAAGATATAATGGAATGAAATCTTCCATTTACCAGGAACCAAGCAATAAAGAACCGTGATTAAAATATTAGTGAATTCAAGTCCCTGCCTCAACTATACGAACAAACTTTTCAATTGGGAAGGCACCAACCGTTGTGACCGGCCAAAGAGAGAGATTGCTGGCCGTTTGATTTTGGAGTTCATTGATATTGACCGAACAAAGACAATTGTGTTAGAGAGAAAACAAAAATGTCCAAAGTTATGATGGAGAGAAAACCAAAATTACAGTTGACTGCAGTAATTCAGAGTTTCTGTATTAAAATTACGCCTATAGATGCATACGTTTTCACAGCAGTGTTGGTGATTTAGCACTCCTTGCCTAGCTGTTGGAATTTGATTTACCTTTCCTCGCCATCCAGACTATCGGTTTTTTGTGTCTCGGTGATCTAATTTAACCAATGAAATAGCGGCTTGCATCCCATATTGATCAAAATATCCTTGACAAAGCCTGCCAGTTCCAAGAGCGTGAGAAATTTCGATAACTATAATTTATAGTTTGCTAATTCCAGCAAACAAGCAACTATTTTGTTTCATTTGATCGGCTTACTATTCATTATTCATTACTGGTTTTCCTTCGGTTATATCAGAGTTGCAGTTTCTTCTACTCATAGATACCCCGTTTGAATTTGAATTCAACACGATAATGAAAGGGTAAAAAGTTTTCAATTCAAAAAAGGCTCGTCAAAATTAGCCAAACTTCATCAATATAATTTACTAGACTAAGAACGTTGATATCGGATCCAAAAGCATCCATATAATTTACTAAAATAAGAACATTGATACTCGATCTGTCACGATGACCAGCTATGGTTCACATTTGGTTACTTGACAATGATGCCTTTTCACCTAGAGCATACTCCTAGGCTAGGGGTGAGTCACACTCCTGTTTTGTGCAACTCCTTGTATACTTAGACAATGTGTTACCAATCTTAACACAGTCATTTAAACATATATTCATGAAACATGTGAAACAAAGAGAACACTTGTGAAACAAACAAGAGACACTCAGATATAATGGGGGCGGCACAAGAAGTTCCTAACACCAAGCTAAGTCTTATTAGTGTGAAACAATTACAATATGAGCACTATTGGCTCGGTTTACCCACCAAGACTTGTTCGTCGCAACAACTTTTGCAACTCTTGTGGTTTGCCCAATACATGCGCCCACCACAAACTTTCTGTCTCTTCTCTGTTGCAAGGCTTCACCAAGATAACACAGACTTTGATTCTACCTCATAGCATGCCTCACTTAGACTTGCGACAAGAGTACTGAACACCAAACACCCCTTGTGAGCCCCACTTTTGTCTACTTGTCTTCCATGTCTTCGCAACTTTGTCTCATGTTCTATCTCTAACATACTGAAATGTCTTGGTCTCTTAACTCCTTGCCTCTATGCTCCCATGCATTCTTGGTTTTGCGCCTTATGTTCTTTATATGGATGCAAACCATATCCTTCATGAACCATCGTGTCCTTTGGGGTGTCGCATCCCTTAGCAGACCGACATACCCAAACGAATTGAAGTGCTCCTTCGTGAACATGAATGCCCATGAACTTGTGTGCTCATTAAACCTTCAAGTTCTTTCATATTGACACACCCTATCCTTGGACGCACTCCTCATGGTAATGTGCCCCACCCTCTTTGGTGCACCCTTGCCTTGTGCGTTTTCTTGGACCAATTGATCTGACTCTTCATGGGTGTGTTGATGGTGTCACCCAACCTCTCCAACGTGCCCATGTTGCCAAAGGTAGGTGAGTCCACTCCTTGGTTCCATGCCCAAGTCACCTTTTCCTTGCCCAAATGCAACCCAATTCTCCATCCTCCATCGCAAGGCAAGTGAGGTGCATGCCCCCTTGGGTCTGTATGTCACCATCATGCACCTAAGTTTCTCTTTGCCACAACTATATGACTTCATTCGCCCAACCAATGACATGCCCCTTGTGTTCTTTTCCCAACTTGTCTCCAAGTCTTCCCGAGGAGCACACATATTCGATGGGTGTCGCACAGGGATTTAAATCCTCCCCCACTCCAAGTTGTTGCCATATGTGGAAACATCGGTCTATCTCCATGGTGCCTCTATCCCATCTCCAGATCTTGTCACTAATTAACAATTGTTATCTTCACAACTATTGTCAAAGGGACCTACCCTCAGGAAGATCCTCAAAGTGTGCCCAAGTGATGGATCCTCTTGACTCCTAGTGACTTAGATACTTCGAATATGTAGTCTCTATGTCATGTACATTGGAATGTTTCAAGTTCCAAACTTGTTGGATGATCAACTATGTTATCACAGGATTTGTACTTGTACAAAACCCCACTGCAAGTCTCTAAATCTTGCGCAGCTATGGAAAATCCTACCACTGTCACCTTAACAAGAAATTCCATCTTTTTAGTGATGGTAGAGGTCCACCATAGGGGAGGCTTCCCCGATGACCTCAAAGGATCAAAGTAGAAAGTAGTATAGCCAAGCCCACCACCCCCTCTCTTGATCACCTAAAGAATGGTCTAGGACAAGGAAATGGAAGAGGTATGAAGTTGTTTGAGTACATGCCTAGAAAAAGAACACTTTATAACATATATGTGATAATTTCCAAGTACAAACATGCAATTAATACCTCATAAGACACTAGACAATAATAATTACTATGGATGGTACAATTTGCAGCAGTACACTAGTCTTATAACAACAATATAAATTTTTAATGGTATAAATAAAAGAGCTTAGAATTTCAACAATTGATAAAGAAAGTTAAGCATACATCACATAGAATATTGTCTAATTTCTTAGGAGAACTTATGAGCAAGTTAGGCCACCTTTATGAGAGTGTATGTAGCAAATAAGAGTGTATCCAGATGGTTGTAGAAAATGTTTGCAATATCAACAAGTTTACTAGCAAGTTAGTGAGTGTTAGTGTTAGCAAAGTTAGTAGAGAGCTTGAGAGAATTAAAAAAGAGTGTTTGTTGATCGATTCCACAAGAAGAAAACTGTAAAAGAAATGCCTTTTGGGCTATGGAGACTTTACAAAAACAAATGCAACTAAAATTGGAGCTTGATGTAATTGTAACCAAGAGGTAGGACTCAATCTCTAAGGTGCTAGCACATTAAGGCCTTAGAGGTTGAATGTTAAAGATAAATATTTCTAGGGTGCAAACACTTTTAGGCCCTAGAAACCTTTTCTCTCTTCTTTTAGCTTCAACTAGGTCAAAATCAAAAGTCTAGGGATGAAATCCTAAAGTGATAGCACTTTAGGGCTTTATGAATCTAACCCTAGCTAGGATTTCTTCACAAATTTTGGACAAAATTAACCTTGTGAGAGGAGGAAGCACTTATGCTCCTCTCTTAGGGTTTCACCAAACAATACATCTAGGATGAACAAGTAAAATTACCATATAACATTAATAGCATGGAACAAAATTGCAAAAAATTCACTTACTTCATCAAGATAGTATGAGATAAAACCCTAATTGTAGAAATTCCATCCAAAAATCAACAAAGAGCATCAACAACTTGACCTTCTAAAGATAGCACATAAGGAAGAGAAGCCAATGATCCTAAAAGGGTAAAAATTTCAAAAGTAATACTCACAAATGCTGAGTGATGAATGATGACCAAATGAAATTAGAAGGTCCTCTATTTATATAAGTCCTTCTTAACCAATTTGTCCACATAAAATTGTCAACAACAAATTAGAAGAGGCATGTCCCTTCATTTCCCTCTACAATATGCCAAAAATGAAATATACATGAAATAAAACCCTAGAATGGTGATGTCATGCCCTAGAAGGGCGATGTAGGGTTGAAAAGTGAGATTTCAAGCCTCAAAGAGGAGATCGTTGGGCCTCAAAAGACCACATGTCATGCTCTCATGTGTAAAAGTGTCATCCTATGTGTCTCCCTCTATCAAAATATCTCCCAAACAACATCATCCATCAAACCCTAGCCTCCAAGATGATGTTAAGGGATAAATTATGACTTCCTAAGCCTCTGAAGGCCATGTCCAGGTATATAAGGTGACATCATGTGTCGTTCATCATCCTAAGCCTACCTCATGAGGCTAGACATACTCAAAAGGTGAAACACTCATCATCAACAGTCTCCCACATGTGGGGTATGGCATCCATCATATGGGATTTCAAGCCCCTATGAAGGTCCAAGTGGCATAGTTTCTTCATGAATAACTTTCACTGGGAAAGGTCTTGCAAAGAAAAACAACTATGCACTCCAAGGGTCCACAAGTTATATGAATCATGCCAAGTAAGCCACATTTAATAAAAGAACCATCCAAACAAGTGCATTAAATCCCCCTTTTTCAAATTAAACACATGCTCAAATACCTTATAAACTTTGGAAAATTTAGGTATGGGAAGGGTGTCACGGTGCCCTATTGGGTAGGCCAATCCCTAAGACAAGGAATGTTTCCCAAGAAGACCCTATCTAGATCATGTAATGAGTATGAGGTCGATTGGGGAAAGACTCTTGGGCATGGGGTGTTGGGTATGTGTTATATTCTTTGCACGAGTAGTAGTGTTTGAGCGTCTGTGCCGGGCACGCAGGGGGATCGGGGGCAGCGCCCCCGAAATTTTTTTTCACACTAGGACCGCATTTTTTGGGACCGCATTATATTTAGATGGTTTTTTGACACATGGTTTCTTTGCTGATGGTTTTCTATTTCCGATTAAGGAATTAGGGTTTTGGACTAATCCAGGTCATTGGGTTAGGGTTTTGGATGTCGTTGGCTCCTATATGTATTTTGTATTGTAAACATTGTAACACAATGAATGAATATATAGAATATGCTGGTTTTCCCGGTTTGGGTTTCCAGGGGAAAAATCTCTGTGTAATGTTTGTATTTTCCATTGTATCTTTTCTGTTCTTTTCTGAATATCTTTTTGCAGTAGATGTTGTACAAGGTTAGAATTTACATGGGGTTCTTGACATATCAAGGGTTCATATTGTCTCATTTATAGGTGCAATTGTGGAGGGTGAGCTACATCCTTGAGTTACCCTTTTTTTGCAATGAAATCTTTTTCCAAGAACTTTATTTTCCTCTTTCCATTCAATTCCAAGTTCAAGTCAATATGGTGCGAATAAGAAATAAAATACACCACACACTCTACCTTGGAAAACATTTGTTTGTTAAGTCTAAACAATGAGTGTTATGTGCAATAGAAACAAAAGATAACCACAATGCCACTTGAAGTTAGAACACATTGGGTGCTATATGCAGTGGAAATAAAAGAACTCCACAATGGGCTCTCCATTCAAGCGAGATGATTTTATTTATTTATTTTCACTTAAAAGTCCTTTATTCCGTTAGAGAAGTGTTTCATGGCTCTTGGGAATTTAGGGATGTCATTTATGTGTGATGTAAAATACAACACCTATGGGCCTTTAACCCCTTCTTCCCATGAAATGAGGTATAAACCCTTCTTTTGGTCAATGAACCCAAAAACCCAAAACATGAGGAAGCGAAGGGGAAGAAGTGTGGAAAGCGGTAAGTGTGAGTGGGAATGGTACAATGACCCTTCAAGGAAATCCCTCAATATCAACCCTTTTCCCAAGGGTGAACAACTTACTATGATACCATGACAACCACCAAGGCAAATTAGGAAAAATATATAACTTCCAAGAAAACGTTCCATATTGAAGAAAGGAATATTTGCAACATGCTCAAATGTGTCAATTATTAAAGTGACACTTACCATGAGGCTGGAATTGTTACCTTGTAAAGAAAGACCTTCTTTCTTATGGGGGAGAAATCGATGTAGTAGATGTTTCTCTACTACTTTCGATGAATGGTGATTTAATTTGAAAAAGAGGGGCTCTATCTACTTAATGTGGGATGTGTTGGTCAATCAGACTCTCGACACTCCATGTATGCTACCTGCATGCCTCGAGACATCATCTCCTTAGTTACCCATAGTCATTTGAGGTAACATCTGGCTCCGACATGGGAACATGTGCTCACTGTAGAGAGCATGTGAACCTCAACATCTTTGGTTGTCCAAGACCTCCAATCCTTCTCCCACTTCAAGAAAAAAAACACTTTAGAAGTATCTGTCAATGGACATGTTCCACTGAATGTCAGAGATAATCTAAAATTGTACTAATTTTTTTTTTCCTTAACTATGACATAATAGAGAAAAAAAATTTCAAATGATAAAATGCAAAAATGCAATTTCCTAACACGTATCCATTATATGAAAATGAAAAATAAACATGTGTATGCAACAATATGAAACTACACTAACATGATATTCAAGATGCAAAAAATATATAATGAAATGTAGAATGCAAATGCCCACCCTAACCTACGTACCTTAAACTATGTTACCTCAAGAAGTCAAAAATCTTCCCCATGATGGGGCTTGAAAAGGGACCCACTAACTAGTAGTGGATGCCTCATCCCCTGTAATGTGGATAGGTGGTAGGAATCATTGACAGACTTATTTACAATCTTGTAGGGACCTAGGAAAAATTTGTCAAACTCCTTTCGTGTATCAAGTTGGCCATTCCTTGTATCTCACTCTAAAACCAAATCTCCTTGTATGCAATCTCCTCCTTTAAAGTCAATTGTTTCTTGTATTACCCTAGTATACGGTTTCGAGGGAGGGGGATGGGATTCTATTTTAATAACATCATCTTAGTATGGTCCTATAAATAAGTTCCCATCCTCTATCTTCAATATTCTGACAGAGACAATTTCCTTATCTTTGTACTTGTCTAGTTTTTGTTGGTAGTCTTCCCTTTTAGTCCATTCTATAACATAAAAATATTCTTCTTGGGTGAAAGGAAGATCATTGGGGTAAAAATATGGAAGGGAATCTTCAAATACTTCATGGATCTCCTTAGTTTTTGGGTCAATGTCAATTTCTTAACATGATTCTTCTCCATTGTCAAGTTGGGTACATAGGCATAAGTATTATCATTCACAGGTATAGTAGCATAGGTCAAATCCATTTGTAAAGTACCACCCAGCATTGCAGAAAAATTTATTGACAAGAGCATTCCCAATACATTAGGAACATCTACAACCACAATGTTAATCATGGAAATCATCTTGGGATATTGATCAAGGTGAACCTTTACATTTTCTATTACACCATGTGTAGAAATGACCCTATATTTAATCCCTCAGACATTTATATAAGACCTTGTGGTTTCCAAACCCAATTGCCTCATTAATTTCAAGGACATGATACTTGCATCCACTCCTGAGTCAAGTGTACAATTATTCAAGAGTTCATTATTTACTTGCAATGATATGAAGAAGGGAGGGTTCTCGTCATATTGTGGGATGGAATGATTTTCTTGTAGAATTAAAGGAGGGTCCACAAGTTCACCTTGTATCTTGAATAACTTCTCTACTATACTTTTCATCGAAGGAGTATTAACGATCTCTTTTAGAGGTATAGGTACATTTATCTTTTCCAAGACACCATATATGCCAATATTCAAGTGAATAACATTAGTCCTTGGAAAATTGGAACTAGGAAGAGAATTTCTTGTTTGTGGAGGAGGAGGTCCTTGTTGGGGAGGCTTAGGATCACTGGGTGGAGCTTGTTGCACATTTCTTCATCTTGTGTCACTTTTAATTCCTTCTTCCTAAGTCTCTCCCTTGAATATTTAACCAATTTGTTTATAACTTCCATCCTATCCATCCTAGTTGCTTCCCTTTTCCCTTCCTCAAGTTGTTTAGGCATGATATTGAAGAAAAATTGAGGAGATACCGTAAATATATGGTTTGTTGCATCAAAGTAATTCATTTGATTGGGTTCTCTATTATTCCTTGGGCATTCATATTCCTAATGTGAGTCTCTTCAAGTAAAACACCAAGGAGTCTCTTCTTGACTTATAACATTTGAAGGATCTAGAGTATTTGGAACCCTTTATTTGTTTGAAGGCCTAGCTATCCATGCTTGGCTAGGATTTTGGGGTTCTCCCCTAAAAGGGAGCTTGGGGGCATGTTTCTGCTCCCTTTCCATAGTAATTGTGTTCATCATCAATTTTTTATTTTTATGAGGTCATTTATGGCCTATTCAAGTCACGCACACAAAGCATGATTTTATTGAATGGGATCAACATTGTGTACTATATTTGGTTTGGTGTTGTCCTTTTGTTGTAGGGATCTTGTACCCTGCAGGAGGTAAGATCCCTTAGGCTCTTCCTAAACCTAAGACAGGAACAAAGATACGATCAAATGATGGTTCTAATCTTGATATGTCATGATCTACAAATATATCAATCCTCTATCAGAAAACACACAAACTTACATAAAAAAACATTTAGAGGGAAACATCCAACATATCTTCCATTAATGAAGTAAGCAATATTACAACTTATAGCTGTAAACTGAAGAGACATATTTATTCCAAGATCCTTTCCCATGCCTTGCCACCAAAACCCCAAAGTAACTTTGCTAGATCTTTCCTCCCTTTCCCATGGAAATGGATTGGTTATCTTAGGGATTTAGAGATAAGTCCATATGGTTAATGGGATAAGATCTTTAGGCTTATACTGGAAGCCTTCTCGAGACTAAACCGAGAGAAATCAGAGAGAGGTCTCATCCATCACAACCAAATCCAAAAAAGGGAGCTTCTAGGCTCGATCACGACCTAAGTACATAGACAAAGCGACCCGATCATGACTTGGAAGTATTAAAACAGTGATCGACCCCTTTGGTCATGGGCTTGAGAAATGACAAGGGTGACCAAAGGGAGATTAGGCTATAAACTCAATGGAAAGATGATGAAAGATGAGTGAATTGGGTAGGTGACCTCTAGGATATGATATCTCAGTGGTTAGGGAGTTAATAATGCTATAACAGATGCCCCCTAAAGTGTGAGGTCAGAGGAGGTGTCTGATGGTCGAAATACTTTCCCAATAAAAGGTGTAGAGTTGTGGGAAAAGAGCTTGGATAAGAACATCACTAGTCCTGCAAAAAGATCCCCAAGGTGTGAATTCCCATGCTCAGTAAGATAGATGGTATCATAGCTGCCATAAATATACTGCAGATCTATGCATGACACAAGTGATGGCCAAAAAAATTACACCATGGATCCATCAGAAAACAAACATGACTTGATTCATGGCCACAAAAATATACATTGTGGATCCATGAAATATGCAAGTGAAAACATAGCGACAACCAAGTACAAATGTGGATCTATGTGATGTCACACAAAGCAGTAAGAAGAATCAATAACCAAGCAATTAAGGAAGTGCTCATGAATATTCTCCGTCGCAGCTTGGGAAATAGTGTGATCTAACAGGAGGGTGATATGTCCCAAGGTCTTCATCTGTAATAAAAATGGTATGAATCTACAACATGCGAATAAAGTGGCTGATGTAGAGCATGTTAGAAACCATCTGATTACTGACCATTAGTGTATACTATTAACAGACGTGAGGGAATCCACTGATGATGGTGATGGAACCCAAGATATCGAGTACAATCTACGAAGTGTGGATATAGGAGTTGACATCGAACATTCGTAGATTCATCTGAGATGAGTCAATGATGAAAAACACATTGTCGAAATTCAAGGAGACCTACCACTAATGTCTGCAAGTCCCAGGGTACTGAAGGGTTTCTAGATTTCAATCCTAGGTAATTTGTCGAAGTTGATAGGATGAAATCCATCGAAGGAAGGCCTTGATGTATTCCCCATCAATCAACGTGAAACAAGAAAAAATGGATGGTAATAATGGAGCATGACTGGCACATGGATGGAGACAATAAACAAACATAAAGGGAGGGCAGGTGACTGACAGATGTAGGAATTCCCTTTAACAAGTATTCAAGACAAATGGCTTGAATCAACAACATTAACTCAAGTGAAGACCATAATAATTGTTCATGAACCGGTGAGGGGATTGTGACACAATGATGGGAATGGTGATAAAATGAGAGAAAAATGGATAACTCGACTGGTGTATGAGGTGATCAAACATGTTCATTGTTCAAGGGAGACACAAAGTAATGACAACTGCCAATTAGTTAAGACAAGAATATGGAAAAACCCTCTAAAAATTCCCCACCAAGATCGGTGAGTAGCTCTTTCTAGTTTTATGAGCTGGAGGAGGATAACAGATGCTTGTTATAGCTCATCTTGCAATGATTCCATTGACATGTTATTAACAAACCTGAGGAAGGAGGGGTTCTATCCCATGAATGGATCCTTCGATGTAAATTTTAATGAGTCCAAAGAAGGAAAACTCGATGGAATTTTCTTATTTAAAGAGATTGAAAAGGTCATAAAGAAAACTCTATATACTTACCTGTGGATTTTTGTTGAGCCTAGGTAGGTTTGTGCTCACTAGTGTTCTCAATTTTAGGGAGTTTGAAAAACTTAAAGAAGACTCCAAGGGGGTACTTTTATCGTAAATTTTAGTCTCCTCAGCCTGATAAAGTTTAAAACAATGAGAAGGAGAACTCTCCTAACCACAAGGGACAGGGTGTTCCTTTTTCATAAATAGTTCGTCTCGCCCGAAAAAGGGATAAAATTATACCAGGTGGATGTATTTTCAAATCCATGATACGAGTGTGAAAATACAAGAATGCTCAATGATATTTTCTTGTTTGAAGGAGTCAAAAAAGAGATTAAAAGAGACTCCATATAATGGTTCCATAACTTATGTCGATAGTGTTCCTAACAAAGATACTATTAGAGTATGGGGCCATGAGCAAAGAAAATGATAAATAGCCAAAAATGAAGAAGAAGAGTTATTTTATAGTGTGAACAGGGCTCCTCAGCAGACCGGAAGAGCGTCGTGTAGGGAAAGAGTGTAGAT
>CBVK0100097446.1:0-32629 GCA_900067695.1 Picea abies
ATCTTCATTAAAATTCAACAGTCCTCCCCACTGATGATGCGCCCTCCTCAGAACTAGAAGCTCCTCAATAAATAAACAAGGCCCTAAGCTTGCTGCCTATCTCCATGGAAGGGAGTGCCCAAGCTAGCCTCACCAAATGCCTGAAACCTCATCATGCTCTCTCTCAAACTTTCCAAGTGAACAAATGAAGGAATGAGCTCTCCTTCCTCCTTTGCACCCCTCTTGAACCCCCATAAGGAAACCTAAATGATCAATGGTTGAGATCATCCCATCTCAAGTCTAATCAAAGGTTGAGATCTCTCCAAAAGAATCTCACTCAAAAACCCACTTTGGGTTAATTCCATAAGTTCACTTTATGTCTCCTAATTGACCCACAAAGTGAATTAATAGTCATTTTAGGCATAAATGACCAAATTTCACTTTTGACTTCAATCTCCTACGTCAAAGTGAAATTAGACATAAAGTACAAGGCACAAAGTACATAGTACTTTCCACATGTGTTTAGGAGCTCACAAACACATGGGGAACACCTCCCAAGGTACATAATCTCAACAATTTCATCACTCGAATTTGATCCAAGATCATTACAGGACTGGAAGGGGCTAACTCCTCTCCCCACTCGAAGTCTGAACTGTTGACTGTAGCTCATCCTTCGGAGCCTGCTGCATGTCGTCCTCTGTCACTGCTCATGACTCTTGATATTTTCTAGATGCCAAGTTCTCCTTGAACTTAACATCTTTTCTCACAACTGTCTTCCTCTGTGCTGGAATGAAGATCCTATAAGCCTTTGAGGTCTCACTGTACCCCACAAATATACCCTTCTGTTCTAAAGGCTCCAACTTCATCCTCTTCTCCGCAGGCACATGGGTGTAGACTAGACAACCAAAAATCCTCAAATGTTCTATCTCTGGCTTCACTCCTGATAATGCCTCCTCCGGAGTCTTGTCCCCAATATCCTGTGAGGACTCCTGTTCTGCACATATACTGCCGTGTTACATGCCTCTGCCCACAAAAACATAGGAAACTCTGTTAAGGTTTAAGCTATTATTAGGTTTCTTTTATTTCATTATATAACCATAACATAAATAGGATCACTGAGAAATACACAATCATAAGAGACACATCATTTATCCTGAGAAACCCTCATGGGGGAGAAAACCGAGAAAAAAACTTCCTTAATATAGATAGCCAATACAATGCCAAGAGATAACTCGAACAAATACAGAAAGTGCTCTCCCAAGAATGCGCCTCTCTCTCTCTTCTTCTCCAGCTGCAGCTCCAGACTTGCGCTCTGATCATCAAGTTAGTGAGTGAACAAATGAGGCGCTAGCCTCTATTATTTATACAATTTGGCACATGTGAATTGGGGTGTCTTTTCACTGGCTGGGCCGACTTCTCATTCTGGGTGGTTATAACCACTTTAATATATTCTGGGGCCGACTTTTCATTTAGCCCCCATTACAATTAGGGTTTGACCAATCCGCAAAGGGGGTTTGGTCAATTACAATACTCGACATGATCAATCCACAAAAGGGGATTGATCTAATGAATAATACATCAATAATAATTAGAATACTCTTTGCGGTTACATTATTTCAACACTCCCCCTTAACAAGAAGGGTATTCTACAATAGCATCAGGCGAGAGAGAGGGCAGGATCATCAACAACATCTTGGAACACTGACTGGCATATCTATAAATCATTGAAAGTTTTTCTCATCATCAATATCATCATTCACAACAGAGAGCTGGAATGGCATCATCATCCTCATCAGCATGAGGCTAAGGTAATATCATCATCATCTTAAGTGTGAGGCTAAAGTAACATCATCATCTTCGGCATGAAAGATGAAATGACATCATCATCATCATAATCATCTTCAACAAGGAGTTGAACTGGGATCATCATCATCATCATCAGCAAGAAGCTGAAGTGGCATCATCATCTTCAACAAGAAGCTGAAGTGGCATCATCACCATCAACTTCAGCAAGAAGCTGAAGTGGCATCATCATCTTCAACAAGACGCTAAAGTGGCATCATCATCATAAACTGCATCAACATGGATTAGTATAAAACTAATACATCATCATCATCAATAACAACACAACGCTGATACAACATCAAAAGCAGCAATATCACAGCACAAAGGCTGGAGCATCATCAACAACAAAATCACAGCACGAAGGCTGGAGCATCATCAACATCAACACTAGGCCGAGAGTCTTCAGCACGAGGTTGGCATCACAGCACAAAGCTAGCAACATATCATCACAACACGAGGCTAGCACATCATCACAACACAAGGCTGGCATGTCATCAACACGAGGTTGGCATCACAACACTTAAGTTGGCACATCATCACAGCACGAGGTTGGCACATCATCACAGCACGAGGCTAGCATGTCATCAACACGAGGCTGGCATCGCAACAATTAAGCTGGCACATCATCACAACAATTAAGCTGGAATCACAACACAACAATTAAGCTGGCATCAACAATTAAGTTGAAATCTCAATAGAACAATTAAGCTGGCATCAACGATTAAGCTGGAATCTCAACAGAACAATTAAGCTGGCATCAACAATTAAGTTGGAATCTCAACACAACAATTAAGCTGGCATCAACAATTAAGCTGTAATCTCAACACAACAATTAAGCTGGAAGCACAACACTCGGCTGGCATCTCAACACAACAATTAAGCTAGAAGAACAACACTCGGTTGGCATCTCAACACAACAATTAAGCTGGAAGCACAACACTAGGATGGCATCTTGACACAACAATTAAGCTGGAAGCACAACACTAGGCTGACATATCAACACAACACTACTCCCCCTATCGAGGGAGGTCCTTTCGGACTATACCGAGCTTATCTCGAAAGTGCTCAAACTTTACATGAGATAGAGGCTTGGTCAACACATCGACAACTTGTTCATCCGTGCTAACATATTGGAGCTTTATGGCTCCTCTCTGCACTATGTCACAGATGTAATGGTATCAGATCTTTATGTGTTTCGGCTTGTCATGAAATACATGATTCTTCGTAATCTTTATGCAGTGCTGGTTATCACATAGGATCGTGGTTGCTTCCATCTCTAGGTTGAATAGACCAGTCAACAACTTACAAAGCCATATGGCTTCACAACTGGTAGAACACGCAGCAATGTATTCTTCTTCCGCTGTACCAAGAGCAATGCTTGATTGCTTCGTACTCTGCCATGAGATCATGGCTGATCCCAAACTGAAACAACATCTTGAAGTGCTCTTCCTGTCAGAGACACTTCCAGCCCAATCTGAATCAGTGTACCCACTCAGTGTGAAATTATGATCTCCATCATAACTGAGACCATAATCTAATGTACCCTTAAGGTAGCTCATCACATGTTTTGCAGCAACTAGGTGAACATGTCTGGGTTCTACCAGAAACTGACTCAAAGTGTTCACGACAAAACAAATATCTGGTCTGGTGTTTGTCGGATACATCAACAATCCAATGATCTGTCTATACTGCGTGGCATCAATCAATTCTGACGAAGTGTCGACCAGAAGCTTCAACTTCGTTTCCATGGGTGTATTCATGGACCTGAACTCCAACATATCAAATCTCTTCAGGATTTCAACTGCATACTTCCCTTGGTTAAGGAAGATTCTCTCTGGGCTCTGCCATACCTCAAGACCTAAGAAATAATGCATTAGGCCAAGGTCTTTCATCTCAAATTCTGAAGCGAGCTTCTTATTACATTCAATGATGAGTTTTTCTTTTCCAGTTAAGAATAAGTCATCCACATACAATAGCAATATCATCGGCTCATCATTCATAACCTTGAAGTAGAGGTTAGAAACAACTTTACTCTTGGTAAAGCCCAAGCTCATTAGAAAATTGTCTATCCTCTACAATATCAAGCTCTAGGAGCTTGCTTCAACACGTACAGATCCTTCCTCAATTGGCAGACATGAGTCTTTCTATCTTCAATCTTCAAATCAATTTTTCTCATTACATTGTACCAATCTGATACACTTGCTCAGCTGCAACTCAATCTGCAGAATCATGTGCTCGCTCTATGTGCTTTTTGTAAGGCACTATCTGTCTCACTGTTTGGGAGTATGTCCTCTACTCTCTCTTCAACTGTTCCTTCTGGAATCTGGGACTCTGCACCTGCAGTTGCTCTGAGGCTGAGAATGACTGCTTCATTCTCACTATGGCTACTAAAATCTGAGAGTAACTCCTCTTATTCTATCACGACAACAATTTCATCTGAAACTGAGAGTGGCTCAATAACTGATACTGAAGATAGCTCTTCTTCTTTCATGGAGGTAACTCTATCTTTCATTGTAGTCATGTCTCCATGACCCAACTAGTGTACTGCACCAATTGCCACTCAGTTTTAAATATGGGGATTGCTCCCCCTGCATCTCATACTATATATGAATCATGTTTGTTCTGGTTGTCTTCATAAATACTGGAACTATTTTTTCCATAACTATCTCGTCATAGTCTTCTCCCTTTTGCTGGGAGAATCCTCTGGACATACATCAGGCTTTGTACATCTGCAACATGTTTGATCTATATAGATCAATATTCGAAGTCAATACTGACTTTTCTTCTCACGGAAGAATCCATATCCTAGTGTTTCTGATTGGCTTCCTTCTTTGTCACTGAAACAAGGGAATCTTCCCAGGAGATTTCATATCTCCTAGAAGTTTCTAAAGCTTCGATCTAGTCTTCTCACAACATTCGTCTCCCAGTCATGGAAGTTGACTCTTCATCTGATACTTTCTGAGATCAAGCTTACTCTCGATTTCTTCTGAGTCTATAAGGACTTCATCATCGCTTAGAGGGTATACTTGGTATTGAATACCAAGTCTAGATGTGAAAGACAAAGTCAGGCTTCAAACAAGTTCTGCTTCCCGTTCTAATGTTCGGTCATCTTTGGAGCCTTCTGCTCCTTTCAATCAATCTTCATATGAGATACATTGAATCTCAAGAGATAACTTCTTCTTCATCTTCTTTGGTACATGAGTGTATATGGTCATGTACATAGTCTGCTTCATGTCTCATATAATATGTTGCCTTCAACAACCTTCACTATAGCTTCCTCAGAGTTATCACCCGTGACCTGAAACAAGGTCAACAAGCAAGAACAATACTCTTTTGATAGTAGTAGATAAAACAATAGCACGAATAATCATCACAGTAGCTCCTTCAAAGCTATCACTTGTGACCTGTCTGAAGTAAGGATCAAAAGTAAGAAATGCAATACAAAATGAGGTCAACACTCTTAGTGTTGTGATCAACCATTCCTCCATGGCAACCTGGAACTAACACAAGAGGTTTCTCCTAGAGGAGATGTTAGTTGTATCAGGCAAATGATTACATTAAGCATTTATCTCAATATGCTCACATGCTACCAAGTATAGTACTTTTCAAAGACCGCTATCTTAACTATAGTGTTTACTTGTAAAGGGGTAGTTATCAACTTGTCATGTGCAACTTTGAATCTTATCAACTTAATTAATCAAACCTGGAACCTGGAGCCTTGTCCTCAAGAATGAGTGTGCTTTTTTCAACCTGTCTTCTGTACTAAGAAAATATGATATCTTGACAGAAGGTTGGGTTAGAGGGTAAACTCTATGATCTCAACTTTTAATCCATCTACTACCTTAAATCAGATTTTGACCAAAGGTTAGAATGATCGTCATAGCTACAACATGCAACATTGATCAAAATAATGTCGTAACAAATAGATGCATATCAGAATAATCACACTTGGGTTGCTTTATTCCTCTGAATGTGTTGGATCTTGAGATCCGTCTGGATCTATGGCAAGAGATCCCTTCTCCTGCAAATACCCTTTAACATTTAACAATTTAAACATATGTGAGTACATACCTCTGATAGCATTTGCAAGTAGTGGCACCATCTGGTAGCAGCGACAATGATCACCAACTCTTAAAAACTTCAAGGGTGACTGCAACTGGTACTACGGTTGATACTTCAACTAGTACTACAACTACAATTGATACTACAACTGGTTCTGAAACTGCAACTGCAACTTAGGGTTTTATGAGGAAACCCTAATTTTTCAAACTTCAAATTTTGAAATTCTGATCCAGGGGATAGATGCGCTGAGCTGAGGCAAGTAAGCTGGTGTAGTCAGATTTCTCAAAATCCAACTTTTACCCCCTCAAACTTGACCAACGGATTTCTGGACTGGTGCTTCTAGTTTTCTGGTACTTCTGGTTTTTTGGTACTTCTGGTTTTCTGGTACCGGTGAAAACTAGGGTTTCACTTTTCGGGAGATCTATCCACTGAAAAGGTGCGCTGAAGGTGCCAAAGAACTCCTTGGGTTAGGGTGCACTTTTCTAGATGGTTTTGAGGTTGAAACTCTTCTTCAATAAAAAGCCCCAATATGCATGTACGACAACAGTGACGTTTTTCTCTTTCTCTTGTGAAAGATGCTCTCTTCAACTTAGCTTTGATACCATGTTAAGGTTTAAGCTACTATTAGGTTTCTTTTATTTCATTAGATAACCATAGCATAAATAGGATCACTGAGAAATACATAATCATAAGAGACACATCATTTATCTTGGGAAACCCTCACGGGGGAGAAAACCCAGCAAAAAATTTCCTTAATATAGATAGCCAATACAATGCCAAGAGATAACTCAAACAAATACAAAAAGTGATCTCCCAAGGATGCGCCTCTCTCTCTCTTCTTCTCCAACTGTAGCTCCAAACTTGCGCTCTGATCATCAAGTGAGTGAGTGAACAAATGAGGCGCTAGCCTCTCTTATTTATACAATCTGGCACATGTGAACTATGGTGTCTTTTCACTCGCTGGGCCGACTTCTCATTTTGGGTGGTTATAACCACTTTAATATATTCTGGTGCCAACTTTTCATTTAGCCCATTACAATTAGGGTTTGACCAATCTGCAAAAGGGGATTTGGTCAATTATAATACCCGACATGGTCAATCCGCAAAAGGGGATTGAACTAATGAATAATACATCAATAATAATAAGAATGCTCTTTGTAGTTACATTATTTCAACAAACTCCTGGTCATATATCATATCCCTGGCAAAATCGATGATGGACTAATTCTTTCTGTCCACAACCCCATTCTGCCGAGGGTTGTATGAGACTGTCAACTCCCTCTCGATCCCTACCTCCTTGCAAAAATCCTTGAAGTCATTGGAGGTTTACTCTCCCCAATTTTTCGACCTCAAGACCTTGATCTTCTTACATGTCTGGTTCTCCACCTGAACCTTGAACTCTTTGGACTCACTAAAGACCTCGTCCTTGGTCTTCATAAAGAAGATATAGTTTTTCCTGGAAAAATCATCAATAAACGTCACATAATATGACGATCCCTGTAATGATGCTACTGACATCGACCCACTCACATTTGAATGGATAAGATTCAAGATCCCCTTGGACCTACTCTCTCTGCTAGGAAAAGCATCCTTGGCATTCTTGCCAAGTGCACACCCTCTACACACTCCCTACTGCTCAATACTGAACTCTGGAACAATCTCCTCATAATTGGCAAAGTCCTATAGTGTAGGTGTCCCAACCTCCTTTGCCACAACTTACATAGGTTGTCCCTGTTGTGTACCAAAGCCTGAACAATCTTTCCCTACAACCTGTATAAAGTGCCCTCTCTAACCCCAATGACCACTGTATTGTCCGGGATGGATTTCTCTAGACGTATGAGTACTTGCCCTCTCTGAAAAGTAACGACAAAACCCCCGTCCTCCATAGTTGAGACCGAGAGCAAATTCTTCTTCAAACCTAGTACATAAAGCACTGTTGATTTTTCAAAAGGCAAGGTTTAAGCATGAAGTTTATTCCATTTTATCATTTTACTTAAACGATAAACGATTTTGTTGCAGCAAACAAGATCACAAGAAGAAACACCATGCACAAGTACACAAAAGGTATCCTGGGAAACCCTTATCAACAAGGGAAGAAAACCCAGCCAATCCTTTGCTATATTTTTCAAGAGAAAGACCTCCACCACCAAGAAAACCTAGCACACAAAAGGGTGCTTACAAACCCTAGAAGACTAGCGCCCAAGAGAGGTGTGCACTTTTCCCAAGTAGATGTACTTGCTGAAATTTCCAAACTCACACTTAAGATATGATTCTTCAATGGGGAATTTACCTTTACTTATATTAGACTGAACCTGTCAACAAAAGTGTCTATTGGCACAATAGGGCCGACCTCACTAACTCACAATATAATTAATAATTACTAGATTAATTATCTTTTACATTAAGGTGGGGCCGACCTATACCCTTTACATTACAATTAGGGTTATAGGTAAGTCTGTCTCTTGAACAATATAGTAAGGGATCTCATACACCCACTAGTGCTCAGCCACTAGAGGCACATCCATAGGGATGTCCATATCTTTATCTCACTGCGTCTCACAGGAGAACCACACTCACTAGTGCTCAACCACTAGGATCACGTTCACCTGTGCTCATCCACAGGCACGTCCAACTTAGCAGATCTTCTTTCCCACTACATTACACAGGAGATTCATTTGGAGTTCATCATCTCAACTCTCTGCTCAGAGAAGGCTAATACATCGTTTTCATCTCTATCTAAGAACGATGCACCCAACTCATGGGAATTCACACGTTCACTTGTGCTCAGCCACAGGTACGTCTAACTCAACAGATCTTCTTTTTCACTATGTTACACAGGAGAATCATCTAGAGTTCTTCTCAACTCTCTGTAAGAAGGAGGCCAACACTACGTTCCAGTTCTGTCTCAGACAGGAACCACACACCCATCTCAGGGGCTCTCTCTCAGGTCTGTGTCCTGGAGGATGTCTCACGCAGCTGTAATTATCAACAAGCACATCATGGGCATCCAACGAACCCCCTGACTTGAGCTGGAACATAAGTTTTCCCTCCCTTCACTGCATACTTGGCATCATCACTAAGTTGCACATGAATGTTTGAGTCACTCTTCGTCAGATTACTAAATAGCTCCCGTGCTTCTGTCATAGGACGAGATGCACCACTGTCCAAGAACCACACACTCCTCATAGTTGTGTTGGTAGAAAGGCAAGAAACTAGTGAGAAATCCTTCTCAAACTTCATTGTAAACTCATCTACCTGCATCTTTGTTGATGCTTCCATTTGAGTCTTTCCTTTACCCTTCTTCTTCTCAGGACACAGATGCATAATGCCCATTCTTATGACATGAGAAGCACTTGATTTTACTCAAGTCCTTCTTTCTTGGCTGTGATGATCTTCCCTCACTGTTACCCTTCTTGCTAGAACTCTTACCTTTGCCATTCTTTGTCTTACTGACAAGACCCAAGTTCTACTCACTACCTCCCTGCTTGCTGCTCTTAGACTCCTCCCGAGTCTCTTCTTGGATGCAATCATCCCAAAGTCTCTGCCAATCTGAGATTTTCCCGAGTGGAAACTCCTTTGACAATTAGTTCCCAAGACTTGGGAAGACCATTCAATGCCACATTCACGAGCTCTACGTCCTCCGTTTTCTCCCTTATGGTTGCAAGCTGATCATGCACTTGTGTGATCCTCATGAGATAGCTGGTAACATTATCAAATCTAGACATCTGGTTTGATCTGAGTTTATTCCTTAAGACTATCTTCCTATTCATGTTCTTGCTCTGGAATAAACTTACCAAGGCATCAAACATATCTTTGGTCGTCTTCTTCTTGGATAGGTGAGGGATTAGATGATTCTTCACTGAATCCAGGAGGACTCTCCCTGGTTTGATCTCCTTCTTGCTGTGAGCTTCCAAAGCTGCCAGATTTGTTAGTGGAGTAACTACTTTGTCCATAAACTCCGAAAGGTTACTCCTTCAACGCCAAAATTACTCTTGTTTTCCAAGATAGTAAGTTGGATGCTCCATCCAATTTGTCTTCAACTCTCAATGACGTTGTTACCATCCCTAAAACTTGATAAACTGTCCTGAAAATAACCTTTGCTGGAAACTGGCCTTGTATTGACCTGTACAGACTTGTACACGCCTGTCACCATTGGAACCTGCGTATGTACACGCCTATGCTCACTAACACTTGCGTATGTACGCGCCTGTGCACACTGCCACCCGCGTGTGTATGCGCCTGTGCACACTACCAATCGTGTGTGTACGCGCCTGTGCACACTACCACCTGTGTGTGTGTACGTGCCTGTCCCTTCTTGCAACTTGCGTACAACTCCGTAAACCTGCAAAACCCTAGTTTTGCCTCAGTACAACTGTTTCCATGAAATTCGTTCTTTGATTTCTTCTTGTTGGTTATGGATTTGCCAAGATCTCCTGCAGATCTAATAGATCTCGCTTCCCTTCAGAGCATGCGCTCTAACACCATGTTGAAATTCCCCTTACTCCAACACCTAGGTATCTTGTTATTTAGTGATTTCCTTACTGCAAATTAGATTAACTCACAAAACAAAAATACACTGTTGAAATATTCAACTTTAAACATGCAGCGGAAAAAAAAACTGGAAACCAATTCATGCACACATAAACACCAATATTTTTGGGTAGATATCTTTGGAAAAAACCTAGAGGGAAAACCAGTGCCGAGAATGATTTTATTATGCTAAAATCAGAGCTCCTGTAATAGGGATAATGGCCCACTAAGAGAAATACAACTACAAACAAACCTGGCAAAGTCTGTTCCGTTGTACGACCCATAACTGCATGCTTTTCGAGATGTATGCCACTGTCCCTAGTACCTACTACACACCCGCATACAGGCGCCTGTCTCCATTGGCATCCGTGTACATGTACGAAAAAGTTTGTACGATGCAACTCTTCTTTGTGGCTTCGCTTGACTGAAATCCACCCGTGGCAGCCTTTGTTTTCTCTTTTCGTTGATTTGATCTCTAGATGGAAGTCCTTCTCCACCTATTCAAGATCTTGAATCACAGTCCTTCATGATCCAACTTTCTCTGTTCTTTATCAATCTCTCTCGATCAAACTGACAAAGATGTCTCAAGTGTCTTCTTCCTTCACCCTAGCCTTGATTTTATAGTCATGAGTTATAATCTATTTCTAATCTCCAAAGTGATTGACAGTTGAGATTTTGTTTTTTTGTTTGATAGAAATACCTATCACTTTCGGGGCCAACATTTCAACCGTTGGATAAGAAACCACAACCCAAGGGCCTTTAAGCCATCAAAATCACCCTAGGATCGCACTTGGCCTGGGCTACACTAAACCTTAACATGGCTGGATTTTTGGGTGTCTCCTCCCAACTAAACACACCGCAAGGGTATTGAACTCAGGTCGCCTAACAAACAAAACCCACACCTTAACTGGTTGAGCTAGCGAGAATTGACAATTAACAGTTAAGATTACTTCTCACTTCACTTGTAATTACTTTTAGCATTTTCTTTAAATAACTCAATTAATTAAATAATTAATTAGAAAAAACAATTTACTTCAATAATTCCTTTAATTAAAGTAAATCCAAGAGTAGAAGGCTTTGGACGACTTTCACATGCTAGACACCAAGCCTATGTAGAAATCCCTGTACGAAGCTACATGTATCAACATTATGGTGTCATTTAATCCATTTCTATGAGCGCCTTTGTGGAGGGTGCGCTTGCTCTTGAGTTACCACATTCTTATGCTCTATTTTTTCCAATCCCCCTTATTCAACCATCTTACTAATTTGCTTTAGCCTTTAACATATTTGCAAGTCCCCTTTTATAAGGTTTTAAGCTATAACATTGCTATTTTTTGGGAGCAGGGTGAGCACTGAAAGGGTAGATCTCAAGTTTGGACTGTCTTTTGTATCATTCCTTTCTTTCTTTAGCATCATTTTCTTATTCTTTTATTAGCAACTGCAATCAACCTTTGGGCCTTCAACCCCTCTCCTCATGAGAGAATGGACCATGACCCATTATCGAAGTTTAGTACACTATGAGAGGCTCCAGGATGGGAAGTGTTGAGTATGGTGAGGAGTGGAATGTTACCCTTGTGAGCCCCCCCCAGTTGTACCCCTTTTTCCCGGGTGGTGACAACATGGGACTAGGGCATAAACGTTGACCACCAAGGTGAAACAAGGCAACTAACACAATTTCCCAAGCTAATGATCCATTATGCAACTTCAACCAAAGATCCTCAACCACATGCCCAACAAATTAAGCACAATACTTTGCATGAAAGAAGGACTAACATACCTCATGGTGATGATGGCTTACCATCTTCGATACTCTGGATTGCTTGGATCTGATGAGCCTTGGTTGACCTGTAGTTGTAAAGGTGAATGATCTCCTCTGTGGGACACAAGACATGATCTCCTCTAGTTACCCCTAGTCATCGGGGGGTAACAGGCCTGATGATCGAGAGCAAAGGGACGATCAGAGCATTGGCTTGATGTTGAAGTCCTCGGTCCTCATGATGGGATCTAATTATACTATCTTGGGGGGATGTAGGAGCAAGGAAGCCCTGCACTCCTACCATCTAAGGTCGAAGGAAAGAAACTCTGGATAGATCTCTAGCTGTTTGGTTGAGACTGGGAGGTACTTGCGAGTGGAAGGCACCCTGCTCCAGATCCCTCTAGAGTTGTGTTGACCAAAATTTGTTCATCTATATTTTCTCGCTCTTGGATTCATTAAAAAAAATGATATCAAAAGAAGAAAAAAAGCACCTATTCCATGTGGAACGAAGCCAATTTCTTTGAAATTACATCTAAATTTTTCGAGCCACAAGAACCTAGTTTTCTTCTTGATTCTCGGGCCCAAGTCCCATATTTTCTTCATTTTTCTCGGGCCTAAGACCCTTGGTTTCTTCTTTAATTTTAGGGTTCAAAACCCATAAAAATCTCCTATTCGCAAGCACCCACCATACTCTCCACTCTTCACACTTCACCTCACTATACTCTTCCCTTACCCCCTTTCCACACTTATATTATTTTCTTCATTTATCGGACTCATGGGCTCACTCTGTGAACTCATCCCACACCCCTCTCGCTATACCCACCACACTCCTTTACCTTACCCCTTATCCCCCCCCCTTCTCATCTCCTTACTCTCTCCACACTTAAACTCTTTTTGAATTAATCGGACTTGCGGACTCACGAACACTCACACTCCCTCACCCGCAAACCCGCTGCCTACAAACTATCCCCCCCTACCTCCGCTACCTACATTTTCCACCCCTCACTTACCCTCTCCATCTCCTCTCTCACGAATCCCTTGTTGATGATTGCAGCTATGTGAGACATTCTCCAGCTTACAAACCCGAGAGATGTTGATGATTGCAGCAATGTGAGATATTCTCCAGCTTACAAACCTGAGAGAAAGCCCTTAAGAGGGGTGTGTGGTTCCTATCTGAGACAAAGTTGGAACGTAGAGATGGCCTCCTCCTTACAAAGAGTTGAGAAGAACTCCAAATGATTCTCCTGTGTAATGCAATGAGAAAGGAGATCTGCTGAGTTGGACGTGCCTGTGGCTGAGCACAAGGTGAACGTGTGAAATCCCAAAGTGGTGGGTGCATTGTCATGAGAAAAGAAATGAAGATGATGTATTAGCCTCCTCTAAGCAAAAGAGTTGTTGAGAAACTCCAGATGACTCTCCTGTGTAATGCAGTGGAAAAGAAGATCTGTTGAGTGGACGTGCCTGTGGACAAGCACAGGTGAATGTGATCCTAGTGGCTGAGCACTAGTGAAGAAGTGGTTCTTCTGTGTAATGCAGTGAGTTAGAGATATGGACATCCCTATGGATGTGCCCCTAGTGGATGAGCACTAGTGGGTGTACAAGATCCCTTGCTATATTGTTCAAGAGTCAAACCCACCTGTAACCCTAATTGTAATGTAAAGGGTACAGGTCGGCCCCACCTTAATGTGGCTAGCAATTAATGTAAACGATAATTAATCTGGTTAATATTAATTATATTATAAGCTAGTGAGGTCGGCCTTGTTGTGCTAATAGACACTTCTGTTGACATGTTCAGTGTAGTATAAGTTAATGTAAATTCCCCATTGAGGAATCATATCTTTCATGTGAGTTTGGAAATTTCAGCAAGTACACCTTCTTGGGAAAAGTGCGCACTGCTCTTGGGCACTAGTCTTCTAGGGTTTGAGCACTCTCTTGTGTTTTAGGTTTCATTGGTGGTGAAGGTCTTTCTCTTGAAGAGTATAGCAAAGGATTTTGGCTGGGTTTTCTTCCCTTGTTGAGAAGGGCTTCCTAGGATACTTCTTGTGTTCTTGTGCATGGTGTTTCTTCTTGTGATCTTGGTTGTTGCAACATTATTGGTTAAGTTAAATGCTAAAATGGAATGAAATTCATGCTTAACCTTGCTTATTGAAAAATCAACATGGTACTAGAGCATAGGTCTTGAAGAACCCATTGCACAAACAACTTTCAACCATCCTCTCTTTCTTCTGCAGAAACTGTACGACCCTCCTAGGGTTCCCAGAAAATTTGTATGACCTGCTCTTCTGGAGGTTTCCAGCACTTGGCACTTGGACGTTAGGGATAAAAATGGCAAAGGAGTGTACGACCTCCTTCAACGCACCTCCAACAAGTTTCAGATCGAAATTCCGAGCATTTTGAAATTTTGGCCCTAGGGTTTTGCTAATTTCTGCAGAAACTTTAGAATTAGGGTTTCTGCAACTCATTGAAGGAGCTTTTCAGCTCACCAGTGTTTTCCTATATTTCAAAGGCTTATTATTGGCAGACATAAGTCCAACAAAACCTAAAAGTGCTAGCCTAACCTAGCCGTTAGGTTTTCTAGCCCAGTTGACAAGGGTTTGTGAAGAATCTAAAATTATGATGAACATACCTATGATGGAAGATAAGCTTGATGGATCAAGCAACTTCAAGTTCCTAGAAGACAAGACTTCAGAGGAAGACTTATTGTGGGTGATACAAAAAGGTGACACTATGACTATTCTCTTCATGCAGATGTCAAGAGGACAGAGATTAGTCAGGTGCCATTGGAGAAATCATATCAGCGTCCTTAGGTATGCACTTGTATATATATTATTTGTATCATTGTCATAAGAGAAATTGCAGGAGGAAGCAACCTTCTTGCTGAAATCATGGATCCAGAGGGATCTCAGTGCATTCAGAAGAACAACACACTGGAAGTGAAGATCCCAGGTTTGATTGTTGAAATTGTCATTCCTCTAACCTATATTTCTAAAGTTTGCTACATTACAAGTAGGTGTTGTTTCTGTGACAACAATCTTTAAATTGTTTTGATTCTAGAGATGTACTCATTATTCTCCTTTAGGAGATATTCTTGTTTTGGTTCCTCTTGTTTTCTTGTTCCTGATAGGTTAACAACAAAGGAAGATGTTTATCCTTTAGAGGGAGCCACTTGACTTAGAGGGAGTAAAAAATATTTGAGAAAGAGGAAGAATAGAACGATCATTGAGGAAACCAATGCAATAATGCATGATCAAAATCTTTCTATGATTCTATGGGCAGAAGCATGCATGACACAGTATATGTTCAGAACAAGAGTCTTCACTAGAATTTGAAAAACATAACTCCCGAAGAAGCCTTCACTGGAGTGAAGCCTGAGATTGAACACTTCAGGATATTTGGGTGCCCAGTGTATTTTCATGTACCCAAAGAGAAGAAGTCCAAGCTAGACCCTTCAGGGAGAAATGATACGTTTATGGGATAACAGTGAATCTTCGAAGACATTCCAGATCGACATCCCTGGTCAGAGACAGATTGAGACAAGCAGAGATGTTGTCCTTGAGGAAGAGATAGCCTTTCAAAGATCCAAAGAATCTCAGATGGAGATTGACAGTGAGACAATGCCTTCTCCCCCTTTCAACAGTTCAGAGGGAGACAAACATTATTCCAGCTGATCCAGTTGCTCCAGTTGATATGTTTAGAGATATTGCAATAGGGCATAAAAGGTCTGCCTAGGCTCACTCTGTAGGAGGCAGAGAAACATTCAAGCCTCTCAAGGCACATCCCGAGAGAACAAAGAGATTTTTCGAGCTACTCTTCAGCCATGAGCCACATCATTCATTTTGAGCCTTCTTGTCATAGAGAAGCAACAAGAGAACATGTATGGAAAGATGCCATAACAAAAGAATACTAGTATATCTTAAAAGAATGATGTATAAGATATTGTTCAGAGACCAGAAGGGAAGCCTGTGATGACTTCCAAAGTGGATCTATAAGATCAAGCATGCAGCTGATGGAAGTGTCGAGAAATACAAAGAAAGATCTATAGCCAAAGGATTCTCACAAATAGAGGGAGTTGTCTATGACAAGACTGTTATCCCCGATTTCTAGGGATAACTGGGAGATCATGTCTTGAGGCGCACAGGTCCTAGACATGGAGTATTGAGAGCAGGATTGACTTGAGCATGGCCCTGGAGGGCCCATCCTTTTCTTCTTTCATCAGATTCGTCTTGTCAGCAGCAACAACATCCATCACCATCGGCTTGGTCTTGTATTGGAGAAGGCTCTTGCTCCATGAGGTAATTGGTCCAGGTATCATGGTATGTGTCACTTTTGATCATTAAAACCTTTAGATATATGCATCTGATTCCTTTTATCTCTGACAACTGCTTGGATCTTACATTAACCCACTTGACCATGCTTGGGGAGATTGACAGGGTGCCCTAGCAAGCCTGTACCCATAGGTTTTGGTTTGCCACTGGGGGGATTTCTGAAGAGCTGTCATCCGCTCTCATCATACCACCACTTTTTCATCTTATCTCCTACTCATTTATCCCATTCCCCTTGTCCGGGCATTGGATTGACCTATTTGTAGGGCTGCACCTTATCTTGTGGGAAGAAGGGGCTAAAGGCCCAGAAGGTAAAAACAACTGGTAAAAGATAAAATCCTAGAAATAAAACCTCGAGATGCTTCGCCGAGGGATTCCCGAGAAGGCAATAAAAAGCCTCTCAACAAGAAACAAGAGGGACCCGGAAAATAATAAACAAGACCTAGCCAAGAGGATAGGGGGCTCATCACGAGCCAACCTATTAGGTTCATGGGTACCTAACAGTATGACATTGCCACTATCTAGTTACCACGCCAGGGAAGTGACCTTTGGTTGCATGGCCAAGGGAAAGGGGGTCTCATCACGAACCAACCTTCTCATCTCTGTGAAAGTACTTGTGGGTAACACTGTTAGATTTGGTCACCATGCCAAGGCAATGTCCTCCGGTTAGACCTTGAATAAAATGAAAAAGAAGAAGAAAAAGCAAATAAAGAAAGAATAAAGGCAAGAACGGGCTTGGAAAAAATTGCATCCATGACGAGTACAACTCACCTTCTACAAAGGCACCCACAGATAACATTATGCATCCCTAGCTCTCACTCTACCCACTTGTCTGGACATCCCCTAGCCACGTCACCTCGTTTACATGGCTTGGATGAAACCTTCCTGGAAACTTCCCTTCTCTTGTGGATACTAGCCCAATAGGATGTCTTGTCCTTTTCTTCGACCTTGTATTGTAGGTTTTTGTAATATCTTTGAGCTGTTGAACGATATATCAGGCTTTTTATGCATGTGTTTGATAATATTAATGATGAAATGTGATTGACATTGCTATGATCCCTATGACTAATGAGCCCATGGGGGGCGTAGTTTTTGATGTGCAAGACCATGCCCGACGGACAGGTACCATTTGGACCGGTATGCATGGGGAGATGATTAGTTCGGACCTCCATGGCGCTGAAGAGCCTATCAAATGGTTGCTAAGACCCCGTCAGAGGGGCAAAGATAGGACAGTGTTTGATCGAGGTTTTGCACCGAGAAGAAGAGGATGTTTCACCAGAGGCATTTTGGCATAACTCGTCTTGGGCGAAATGACCCCTTTTCAGTGGAACGCTAGCCTTAGAAGGCTCAAAGCGTCTCCATCCTCACCATGACGTCATCCAGCTTCATGGTCGTTTTGGAGGTAGACTGGGCAGCTGTGGCATGTTGGAGAGGCCCCTGGGGGGCTAATGTTTTTCTCCTGGATGTCTCATCTGCCCTAAAAGGGGCTAGTGCCTCCCTTGAAGGGGCTAGTGCCTCCCTTGAAGGGGCTTTTACTTTTATTACAGCTTAGTTAGGGTTTTAATTTGACAATTTAATAATAGTATTCTGGTGTTGTCGACCATTTTTATGACCTAAAATTAATTAAGGTCATTGATACAGTATATATTGAGGAGTTTTAACCTCATTTTGACATAACACATTGCTCACTTTCCTAGTGAGGTCTGATTTTTGTGCCCTATTAGGGTTATTGGCTGAACTAAGGAAGGCACACTTGTTTAAGGAGGAGATTTTTGGCATTCTATGGTGTTTTTCTTGAAGGAAGGTTTACAACTAGGGTTTGCATGGTTATTTTCTTGATGATTTGTAAGTATTTTTCTGCAAAACTTCTTGATTGAATGGTTGTAGTTTAATTTCTTGCATCTATTTATAAATATTGCCGAATCAAAACCGTAGGGGACAAACACACAAGTAGGTCATTGTCTCATGTCCCCTGACAGAAAAACCTTTTAGCCATTGAAGAAGAAGAGAGCCTAGCCATAGCTACACTCCTTCTTTCTTCTTCCCTTAAGCTAGTCGTACCTTTGAACTTCAAGAGAAAGAGGACGTCCAAGGCCTAGGTTATCTACACCTAGGCCATTTTCTTTTAGGGTTTGATGAAAGAGCCTTGCCTTAGCAACACTCTCCCTCTTTAAACTCTCTTGTCTTGATTTTGCTTTTCATTGAGCTAGCTATTTGCTAGGAAGGAGGAGAGAGCACGCGGCCTTGCTTTAGCAACACCAGAGTGAGCCTCTCTCCCCTAGGGTTTCGTCTTTAAGGCCCTGCTTTAGCAGCACCTTGAAACCTTTCCCTCTTGTCCTTTAAATCTCATCCCCTTCAACTTGTGTGTCCACCTTTTTGACTCCATTAACCCTTAGGCACTGATCTTGAGCCTCCAACGTTGAAGTGAAAGTGATCAAACAACTCTCAAAACCTTTGCTAAATTGAAACCCTAACTAACTACTAACCCTAAAAGGCTGACATCACCCTTGGTTATTTCATCTTGACGCAACAACTTTCATTTATTAGGCAATTGGATGATGGTTTGATACATTTATTGAATGAGGATTGATTGAATACATTGATTGCTACATCATCTTGATATTTATTGGTGAAGTTATATTATTTCATTGTTGCATTAACAAACATTGACTTCGTCAATATTTATTGTTATAATTGCTCACATATTGATATCAGATAGTCTTATGAAGTACTATCCCATTGAATCATAGCTTGCATATATATTGGTTTGTTGTTGCTTTGTTCCGGGCAGGTGTTCTTCTTTGGGCCTACACTTCATTATTGGCTATTTAGTCGGGACTATCTGTTTTGGTGGTGACTTGTGAAGGGGGAACTTTACTTTGACTTTTAAACTTTTGCCTCTTCAAAACTCCAGGTTACCGGGGACGTCTCCCCTGGGCCTAACCTCCCTAAAGAGAAAGAACCTCCCCATCGTGGTGACATTAGGTGGGATAGGTTCCTGTTACGCCAGTTTGGCCTTCTACTTCATAGCCACTTGACCTAGCTACAAACTGTGCGATAACAGAGACACTTGATCCAGTAAGCCTAAAACACTTACATCTGTACTACCATCCATGAGTTGGAAACTATATCAGATGGATGGATTCTTGATGAGTTTGGGTTTCAAAAAGAGTCTTGTTGATTCAAACCTGTATTATTACAGTGTTGGTGATGAGAGCTTGATTTTGATGACTTATTCAGAAAGCCTTGTTGGATACAAGTTATCTTTGACTTCTGATTTCGAGATAAAGGATATGAGTATGATGCACTACTTCTTGGACAAGAAGTATGACAAAGGACCAATGAGATTTTCCTGAGTCAAGGAAATATACAGTGGGAATATTAAAGAAGTTCAGTATGACAGAATGCAACACCACCGTGATGGATTTGAAGAAAATGAATGATGATGATTTAGACGAGATTGATCTACAACTGATTGGATCATTGATGTATCTGGTTAACACCCGATCAAATTCATGCTATGCAGTGAATGTACTTAGTCAATCCATGAGTCAGCTGAGACATACTCACTGGATAACAATAAAGCATGTATTGAGATATATATATATATATATATATGAGGCACAGTTGGATATGGATTGAGATATGCCTCCAATGTGAACTTGAGTTTGCAGGATATGCCGATATAGATTGAGTAGAGAGTACAGTGGACCGGAAGAGCACATCTAGTTGCTATCTTACCGTGAAGTTTGCCATGATTTCCTGATGTAGCAGGAAACAAAACTCTGTGACCTTGAGTACCACAGAAGCAGAGTATATAACATCAAATGTGAGAAGCCATATGGCTTCACAAGCTTTTGATAGATTTACTTGACCATGAGATGGATCCTATGATGATAACCAAGAGCCTTGTGTAAAGCTCTTTGAGAACCCAGTGTTTCCTGATGGATCGAACACGATGAGATGAAATATCCCTATATCAGAGATATGATGCAGAGGAAAATAGTACACATGCAGTACCTACCTACACATGAGCAGATTGCAGACATCTTCACCAAATTAACTTGGTGAAGAATACGTCCTTAGTTGATAGGGAGTGTTGATGACTACAACCAAGACAAAGTTCATGGCATGATGAAGAATGCCTCCCTAGCTGAGAGGGAGTGTTGATGATTGCAGCTCTGTGAGACATTCTCCTGCTTACAAACCTAAGAAATGTTGATGATTGCAACTATGTGAGATATTCTCCAGTTTACAAACCTGAGAGAAAGCCCTTGAGAGGGGTGTGTGGTTCCTATCTGAGACAGAGCTGGAACGTAGAGATGGCCTCCTCCTTACAGAGAGTTGAGAAGAACTCCAGATGATTCTCCTGTGTAACGCAGTGAGAAAGGATATCTGCTGAGTTGGACGTGCCTGTGGCTGAGCACAAGGTGAACATGTGAAATCCCAAAGCGCTGGGTGCGTCGTCATGAGAACAGAAATGAAGATGATGTATTAGCCTCCTCTGAGCAGAAGAGTTGATGAGAAATTCCAGATGACTCTCCTGTGTAATGCAGTGGGAAAGAAGATTTGTTGAGTGGACATGCGTGTGGACGATCACAGGTGAACATGATCCTAGTGGCTGAGCACTAGTGAAGAAGTGGTTCTTTTGTGTAATGCAGTGAGCCAGAGATTTGGACATCCCTATGGATGTGCCCCTAGTGGATGAGCACTAGTGGGTGTACAAGATCCCTTGCTATATTGTTCAAGAGTCAGACCTGGATGTAGCCCTAATTGTAATGTAAAGGGTATGGGTCGGCCCCACCTTAATGTGACTGGTAATTAATGTAAAAGATAATTAATCTGGTTAATATTAATTATATTATAAGCTAGTGAGGTTGGCCCTGTTGTGCCAATAGACACTTCTGTTGATAGGTTCAGTCTAGTATAAGTAAAGGTAAATTTCCCATTGAGGAATCATATCTTTCATGTGAGTTTGGAAATTTCAGCAAGTACACCTTCTTGGGAAAAGTGCACATCTCTCTTGGGTGCTAGTCTTCTAGGGTTTGAGCACCCTCTTGTGTGCTAGGTTTCATTGGTGGTGAAGGTTTTTCTCTTGAAGAATATAGCAAAGGATTTTGGCTGGGTTTTCTTCTCTTGTTGAGAAGGGTTTCCCAGGGTACTTCTTGTGTTCTTGTGCATGGTGTTTCTTCTTGTGATCTTAGTTGCTGCAACATTATTGGTTATGGTTAAGTTAAATACTAAAATAGAATGAACTTCATGCTTAACCTTGCTTATTGAAAAATCAACATCCCTCCCATACTTAAACATTATTCTAAAGTCTCCTTATTTAAACCATTAACCAATCAGATTACTCCACTTGTCAACCACCTAACTCATGACACATGGCAACCCACCATTGGAGACATGTGATGTATTACTGAGCTATCATAGTATGACACATGGCAACATATTATTGGTGACACATGGCATATTTTCATTGGTTACATGTGGTAGGTTTTTATTGGTTGCATGTGGGCGATGACTCAACGATGACTTGGCATTGACTTGGTATAGTTAGAGTTTGACTTGGCATTTAAAAATTATATTTTATTATCCAATTTCCAAGGAAGGTCGAATAGCTCTCTACACTCTCCATATATTCACTTATAAAGCATATTGAAGTTTTATTATATACATTAAACATCTTAATATCCTGATGCACGTGGGATGGACTTTTGAACCAAAAGGTCGAAATTTAAGCTAAAGAGCACACAATTCATCCAAGGGCCCATATTTGCCCAAAACATCAGATCTACGGTGGCTGAGTCATTATCTTGCTGAAGCCATATCTTGAGCTCCCAGTGTCAGAATCGCGTAAAATTTATACCTTTGGAAAGGTATTTCGACAAAGAAGATGATGGTACATGTTAGAAGGGATGAAAGTGACCACATTTTTCCCAAAAATTGAAATATCAGTCAACTTCATTTTTAATGGGTTTTTGTGACAACTCAACTTCATGAGCTTATATCTTGAAATCCAAGAGTCGGATTTGGGCAAAATTTATACTGTTGGAACACTAAGACGATGAAGACCACATCTGAAGTGATTTCCATCGCTGAAAAGTTGATTATCACTTCCAGAAATTTAAAACACAGTCCTCTTTTTAAGGGGCAATTAATTAAATTTTGAAATAAAAGTTCATTTAAAAACTTTTATTAAAAAAGGAAAATGACCCATTTTAAATATATGAATGATAATGATGTGAACTCATTAAAAAACACTCAAGGAGACATTAATTAAAGAGAATACTTCAAGAATAAAAGTGTACGAAAAATTCAAGAGGTGAAAAACCCTAACTACTTAAGTAAGAAAATTTGATTTTTAAAGAGAAGTGCTTCATCGAGGGTTCCACAATCAGAATTATCAGAGGGGTAGAGACAGAAGATCGGAGGAAGAAGAAGGTACAACCATGAATATACAACCAAGCTTTTGATCAATGAAGAGAGGTCTCCATCTTCTCCACTCTTTCTTTTCTTCTACACCATTTCTCATAGCTTTATGTTTGAATCTCTGAATTGGGCACAAGGCTGAGTTTTTGAGTGGTCTTGTATTCTTCAAAAGACTTTTCTTATATGATCATGGAGTATTTACAACCATGTATATGATTGTCAGAGATTTTGTAATGAAGAACATCTTTCATGAATAAAACTCCACAAAGAATTACTTCGGGGTTGATTTCGATTGTATCTTGTAACTTTGAGTCTTAAGTATGAGATATTTGAAATTGATCTATCAAATTCTTTTTTTGATCTTCACAGTAATACTCTTTTAAATTTTTTTTTAGATGATCAAATCATTCTCTCCTATTTCTCGTGAAGAAGATATGGATGCATTTATATGTGATTAAGAAGACTGTGTATGTGATGCTGATCAAAAAGAGATTCTGATGTTGAAGCCCTCCAATCTTTTCTCATTTTAAAGAGATTTTTCGCTGCACATAAATATCAGATCAGGGTATTGAAGAACAATTTTTATTGGATAAATTTGAGCAATAAAGATCTAGAGTTTGCTTCCTAAGCATTCCCCTGATCCAAGATATTCAAGATATATCTTTTAGCTAAAGAGGAGTACCACCTCTCTAAAAACGCAGGGGGATTCATATGCTCGTGAGGTTGTTGTTTTGGTCCTGATAGATTTAAACGTCAACAAGTTTGGTTTATGTGTCACTTTGAGGATGCGTGGTCTGATGATTGGTCCGACATCTTCGAACTAACCTCGATGAAATTGGTCAAACTCCTTTGGGGGGGGGAGGGAGAGGTTGAGGGGAGACTCGAGGCCTCACCACTCTATGGTTTGAGGTACCCTGGAGCTCTGCGTGTCTCTTATTGCCCTGACCTAACAAAGCAACATAAATGTATGAGGGGATCCTCTCTGTGATCCCATGGCGGGGCGGGGCATGCAAGGATTGAGATCTTTGGTTGAATATCTCCTTGATGAAGAGGGCTAGGCATCTCTGATGGCGATATCTGAAGAAAGTGGAGAGGGATCTCGCCAAGTCTCTATAGAGGTAGTGGTAGCATCCTTTGATCTCATACTAGAAGGGGCATTTGAAAATGAGGTACATCTCTGTCTCCAACTCTTGTAGGTGGCACATCTGGCAGATCCTATCTGATTGGGAACTATTCCATGCTTAGGTTTACATGTTATGTAGTTTGTCAAAATTCTTTTTTTTTTAATACATCTATAATACTCTTTCTAGGGTTCCGTATCTTGGATTGTCCTTTTATGCAATTATTTGCATAATATAGGTTGCTTGATTTTAGCTTGCATATATTTTCTTAATGTGTTCTTAATTGTTGTCAAGACAGACTTGGCAATCACTTCTAAATTTTTGTTCTTTTACATTTATTGTGTAATATTAATGTCAGGGTTCCATGAGGTGGATTAACCTTAAATTTTCCACATATTGGTTTAAGTTCTGAATTCTTAGACTGGGCGAGTTAGAATGGTACTGTTAATCCCTTCACCTATCTTTTCCAGAGGTGCAAAGGTTTCAGTTTGCATTATTTGATAATGATAATTTAATATAATTGTTTTTACAAAAATTTAATGAGCAGAAACAGTTGATGAAGGTGATTTTGATCAATTGACCAAAGTTTTGTAAAGATTTTAAATTGGCACTGCTCGCGAGGAAAGAAAAATGTAGTGCTTTGCTAGTGATCTGATAAAACATACAATAGAAGGAATGGGAGGACATAGATTCATTTAAGAGTTGCTTTGTTTGTGATCAGATAAAACATATGACAGAACGAATGGGAGGGCATAAGGTCAGTTAAGAGATGATTTGTTAGTGATTGGATAAGATAAGATAAGATAATTTTATTAATGTCCAGCAAATGAGTCATGACAGAAGGATGGGAGGACACACATTCAGTAAAGAGTTGGCTGGATGAATATTCCCAAGATTGTGACTATAAAGAGTCATTTTTAAAGAGAATCTCGGATATGAAGAATGTTCCTGATGATTCTGGAATAGTTTCAGTGGGCATCGTTCTGGCCAGGTTTTCTTCCCCAACACATGAAGATGTGCATCTTATTTATATTGAGAAAAAGGAAAACCTATGTCTGTAAACTGGGAAACTTGGTGGCTGAAATGGAATTTTTAAAATGGTTTTATTTCCTTGTGTTTTCAAATATCTTTTCATACTCTTCTTGGTAATTACATAAGCTCAGCCAAGCTTAGCTGAAGGACAACTGTAAGTTACTATAAGCAGGATTTTCCAAAACAATCACATAAGCTCAACACTTAGATTTGACTTTTGCTTCAACAGCCTCCACGGATTAGTGTTGGGTATGTGTTGAAAACTTAATTTTGTGTGTTTAATTCCAAAGTGTATATTCAAATCTTTAATGAGTTTAGTGGTAAAATTCTAGATGTTCCAAAGGATATAAGCAGTCTTCACTTGTTATTAAATTATCATTAAAATGGTTTTGTTTCCTTGTCTTTTTAAATATCTTTTCATACTTTGTTGGTAATTGCATAAGCTCAGCCAAGCTTAGCTGAAGGACAACTGTAAGTTACTATAAGCAGCATTTTCCCAAAAAATCTCATAAGCTGAACACTCAGATTTGACTTTTGCTTCGACAACCTCCACGGATAGTTAAAGTGTTGGATGTGTTGAAAATTTAATTTTATGTGTTTAATTCCGAAGTGTATATTCAAACCTTCAATGAGTTTAGTGGAAAAATTCTAGATGTTCCAAAGGATATAAGCATAGGCTTCACTTGTTACTAAATTGGTTGAAGACTAAAGCTAGAGACTCGAGATGTTGATTCTACCTATGGTCTGTGTTCGAGTGCTTTTGTTAGCCAAGATGCGTAACTTTGAGCTTTCCAGCAATGTTTTTTAAAGAAAGTGTGAGAGCTATTGATTTTTTATGTGCAGCTATGGTATGTTTAGTGTTGGTTATTGATACCCTTTGTTTTGATTAATGTTTTCTGAAGTTCAAGTTTGTTGATGCGGTATTTTCTCAATTAGCGCACATTATGCCCCATATGCCAACAATTGATTAACAGGTTTGTTTGCAGGAGAACATATGCTCTATGATCAACCTGTGACTGGTCCAGGATGTAGGCCATCTACTAGACAACGTTGGGCACCAGGCCAAAAACAACTTCAAATCTTAGAGAGATTATATGCCGATGGCAATGGGATTCCAAATAGGCATAAAATAAGGGAGATCACTAGTGAGCTTAGTCAACATGGTCCAATTTCAGAGTCAAATGTTTATAACTGGTTTCAAAATCGTAAAGCTCGTGCAAAGCGAAAACAACAGCGTCTTCCACAAAAGGAAGGTGAGTCCGAAGATAACTCAGATGGTGAATCTTCCCGGGAAAAGAAACATAAAATTGACGATGAGTTTTACAAGGAGGATGCAGGATATAGTGAGAAGAATGCTGATGCTTGTGAGAACAGGCATGGCATATTTCTTATGGGATCAGGGCAGGCTGAGGCAAGGCCACAGATACATGACAGAAACCATGACATGAGCAACATAGGTCTAAGGCATGTAGACACAGATGGACATGTTTTCGAGAAAAACTACGGTGTATTTAATCAAAAGACACATGCTAATGACCAGCAACAATTTGATAGTACTCGAGAGAATGTCTCATCATCCTTGCTGTGCTTTCAAACTGAAGCTGACCTAAACAGTGATACTTTATTAGAGAGAACAGGAAATGCTGCAATTGTCAGTAATGAGAATGGTATGAGTCGAGCAGGCAATTCAATTTAACCCCTAATGTTTCAAACTGCATTTCTAGACTGCGCTTGAATCACATTTTTTTGAACGAGCACTGGTTGAAAGTCTGTGTTTCAAGTCTTAACTCGTGTAATTTTAAATTTGGACTTTTATTTTCTAACATGCTGGAAATTTCTGTTGCAGACCAGCAAGGATCTAGGGTCATGACTGTGCTGGTTGATGGGAAACAAGTTGAAGTATCAGCTGGAGTAGTTGATGTTAGAAGAACATTTGGTGGCACTGCAGAATTGCTAGATTCTCATGGGCATGTTGTTCCAACAAACGGCATGGGAATGACTTTTCACCCACTTCATGGCAGTGAAAGCTACACTCTTAGGAGGTAGTTTCACAGCAAAGGATCGGATCCTTTCATTTTAGTTTGTGTTGATACTTTTCACTTTTGTCAGATGCCTAGGTGGCATTGGTGAAGTGAAGGGAGGGATGTGTTTGAAGGCTTTTTAAAATATATTGGTAGGTTGTCTCTAGAAATTTTGTGGCATTGTACATGAAGATTAGAGTTGTTGAGACATGACATGTCCTGTAGATGATATTTTGTAGATCATTGCAGCCATTGTTGTCTGTTCGAGGAGAGGATGGGTAGTGGTAGATCCTTGAAGTTCAAAGCCATTTGTGTGAATTATGCATTCATCTCTGCTATATGTGAAATAATAGGATGATGACGTGTACTGATTTTGGCACTGCCAATTGGAGAGAATCACCTGTTCTTTAAGTCCATGGAAGAGATTGTGATGGGATTGAGCTGAAAGTTAGTCTAACTTTGGATGGAAAGTTGATATATGTAGTCAGGTTTATCAGGGTTTAATTCTCATGGCCTGTTAGGGGAAATTGTAAGCAGATCAGTTCAAGTTTAATCAATGCGCCCCTCCAGATTTGAAGTCCAAACCCCTTGCACGACAAATGCAATTATGCTGTTTATAGGAATAATTGGTATCACATGCACTTGGAGAAGGCTCTTCTATATGCTAACATGATTACTGCCCAAATTTATTCGTTTAATACGTTACTTCTTTATTTTAGTAGGTTTTTATTTATTTTTTAAATTAAGTATGCCTTCAATATTTAATTAATTAATTTTTTTTTTTTTACAGAATTTTTATTTAAATAATATAAATTTAAAATTAGGGTAGGTGGTAAAAATGATCCAGGCAATTCATTATGAACAAATCAGACTAAAGTATTTTGCGGCCGGTTGTAATCATTAACATAACCATATGCAACTCTGCAACCCTACGAAGTGGCGTTGCGAGCTTTGGAATACTACGGGAAACCGATGAACTGCTAAATTTATAGGGCTAAACACAACCTCTAAGAAAAAGATAAGAATGTTGCTTGCTTAGCCACAATTATTGCAGAGTGAGTTGAAGTGGAGGAGACTACCGCCCTATTTTCAATACAACAAATTTGCAAAATGGCTGATGACAGATAGCGAAGTATGCATGAAAGGAGAAAAGCCAGAAAACCACTGCACTCTCATTCTGTAAATTCCCTCTTCAAGCTGTTTCGTCTTTAGTTCATATAAAGGATCCATTGTATTGGACCACTGTACTAAAAGTTCAATGTGTTTCCTCTAAATATTTAATTGCACCGAAAATTGTGGGATTTTTTTTCTATTCTCTGGATGGAGGGTGGTTCAATAGTCATCCACAATAGCAGCGGGTAACCAACCCAGACTTTGCCAAACTTGAACCTCAACGGGACTAGTACCAGAGAGTTCATAGGGAACTCCTCCTTGAAACACAGTGTGTTTGAACCCACTAAACCACCACACACACATATATATATATATATATATATATATATACATTTTAACTGAAGATATTTTCATTTCAACTTTTTAATAGATATATGTTAAGATGGATCTAAGTTGGTGCAATACTAGTTGAAATTCATATTAAATATGAAGTGTTCTCATATTGTGTTGTACAAATTACGACTTGTAAAAAGCATGCAATGGATGGTCGCCAAGCAATATTGACAAAATAAATTTGTAAATTAACAAAATTTGTAGGTGGTGCATATTGCTGCATCATGTTTGTGTTCGACAGATCATGGTTGAAATTCAACTTGGAATTTTTTAAAAACAATTAGCCATTTCAACTAATATTTGGGAAACATATTTTTTTTTGAACGAGCACTGGTTGGAATTATTTATTATTTGCTCGTCATATAAATAAGAACATGTATGCATAATTGTTAAAATGTGTTTTTTTCTAAAAAGTCGAAGGTTCAAATCTACAGGGGGATAGGGTATGTGCATGTTTGTAAACTTAAGCAGTGAAATCGCTACATGGAGGGGACCCTTATCGTACAAATGAGGTCTTATATTTTTTTCCTAAGAAGTTACAAGTTCAAATCATCATAATTCTTCCTCATTCAACAATTAAACTTAATAATTGATACCTATATATTTACTTCTTGTTTTGAACAAGATGAAACTTGTTAGCAATTAAATCATTGAATCGTTACTGCAATACCATGACTCAAAAGTGCTTTTGCCTAAATTTATTTGGTTAAATATTGATTAATAATTATTGTCTGAACCATGTTATTGCACTCCCCAAAATGTGTTGTGGGAATTTCATGATTGAATAAGACATTCATACTCATGATTATAGATGGACAATCTTTTTTGTTGGGTGAGTTGTGTATGTTTGAATAGAAACAATTAACACATACTTAATAGTTTGAATAAAACAATTAACATGTGCTTAAAAATTTGAATAACCCATAAAAATCCCTAACACACCAACATGTGCTTAGTAATTTGAATAACCCATAAAAATCCCCAACACGCCAACCCATGCTTGAATAACACATTAATACCCATGATTACATATGGGCAACCTTTTCTGTTGGTTGATTTGTGTAAGTTTGAATATGCTTAACACTTTGAATAACTTGCAAAAATCCCCAACACAACTAAGGCCCTTACTCAAGGCAATTGAAGTTATGACTAGATATATTCATGCTTTTTTGGATGTTCACCATTGTTGGCATCTCAGGCTGTAGTATTTATTGGCTGACAACTGTTGTAGGAGCGATGGTTCACCAACTAGGCATTATGTAAAAATGTTAATTAGGAGATTTATTAACTATCAATCAATTCTATATTATGGTACCTGATCTTGGCTTTCTTTTTCAACACATTTTATTTGGGTGTTGTGGATACTTCTCTCCACGCTGAGATTTTATCAAAACTAACAAGTTTAGTATTTCAAAGTTTAGTATTTCAAAGCTATATGGATCACATTATAGGCCATCTGATGCCAATTGATAATTTATGTTTCTGTCAATAAATATTATGGTAATATTGGTGAACCTATAATTATTGAAATATTCCAAAGACAATGTGTGTTTTAATTATTGGAAGATTTAAAAAACAATGCATGTTTTATTTAGTGTTATCTTTTTTTAATCATCAAGAAGTAAGATGGATTTGTTGTTTTGCACGATTATGTTCAATATGCACATTGTGTTGATATTATGTAGCTGCGGGAGGTATTTACCTCCACGTGTAAACCTGACGAGGATAGAATACTCCGGGAAGCAAGAAGAAACCCTAATGAGTTGGCTAATAACCCTAGAAGACTTGTCAGCTCAAGAAGATAATTTATATTAGGTTATTAGCCTCCAAGAAGAAGTCGGCCAGAAATAATAATATATACTAAACAAACAGATACCCAGAATGAGAAGTTGACCCAGGCAGTTAGCCATAATTAGTATAAATACAAGAGGCCAGTTCTCACTCTGGCAGGCAGTCTCAGAATTGCAGAGCAACAACTTGTGCGCACTGCAGTGCCCAATCTTGTGCACAGGTTTGAGGAGAGTTGCCATTGCAGCTGCTGCAACTAGCAGATCACATTTGGCTTGGACTATCTCTTAGCTAGGGTTTGGAACATCTGATCAACTCTTGTTGGTGCGCTATCCTTGGGGAAAGATGCACTACTCTTTGTTTGGTTATCTAGCCTAGGGTTTGCTTCCGGAGTGATTCTCTGTCAAGGTTAAGGTGCTCGGAGGGTGGCTTCGGCCTATGGTTGGGTGACAATAGAGATATTGTCCATGGTAAAACGAACACATCCATTATATTCTTATAGGTTATGGGCCCACACCTCCATTCAGTCTAACCGCTGGAAGGAAACATAGCCGCTAGGATATTGAGCTCGCTGAGGAACTGTCGCTAGGGTTAATAGCAGAAGCAGCTTCCAAGACACTGCCGCTAAGGTTACTAGCAGGAGCAGTTGCAAAAATCCTAATCCTCTCGTTGAGGCACCTTAGGTGAAGGGATTGACCTAATTTTTGGATAGATCAGTGCGCCCTAGCCTAGCGCATCTCTTGGTACTCTCAACAAACGAAGACGTTAAGTTTGAGTTTGTGGTCAAATCTAGGGTTTGACCAAGTCAAAGCAGCCATGACTTATTCTATGAAGTCAGAGAACAAGTTAGATGGAGCCTCTAACTTCAGAGCGTGGAAGACAAGGATTGACCTCATCCTTGCCAAGAATAAAGTGATGGATATTGTGAAAGGAAAGATCGTGGAACCAGTGTTTGAAGAAGGAAAATAGAAGTAACCACAAAACGTTGCAGTTATGGAGAAGTTCAAAGACGGTGACATCAATGCCATGAGTATCATAGTGGACTCTATAAAAGACCACTTGATACCCTACATCTCTTATATTGACTCATCGAAGAAGATGTACGATGCCCTAACAAACCTCTTCTCAGTTAGAAACATTGGACAAGTCATGAGTTTGAAGAATGAGCTTCGTGACATGAAGATGAATGATGATGAGAACATAACATCGTACTTTGTGAGAATCTCTCAGTTAAGAGATCAATTACAAGCTATTGAAGAGATCATTTCAGAGAAGGAATTTGTAAACATAGTACTCAATGGTCTTCCCAAGACGTGGGATGCATTTGCCGCAAGTTTGAACACAAGAAAGGAGTATCCGACATTTGAAGAACTTTGGACTTCTTGTGCTCAAGAGGAATCAAGGATCAATGCAAAAGAAAAACCCCAAAAGAAGTACGATGATCAAGCCTTCACAACAAGATTCAAGAACTTCAAGAACAAAAGGAAGTTTGGCTCAAGGAGGAAGCCAAATCAAGAGAAAGACATTTCAAAAATACAATGCTTCAATTGTCGAAAGTATGGTCACTACAAGAATCATTGTCTCGAGCTAAGGAAAAAGAAGGAGAAACACGAAGCATCAGTTGTCGAAGAAAAGGAACCCACAAACAAGACTAAGCAGGATGAAAGTGACTTCTTCTTCTAAAGGTAGCAATACTCTTCTTATTTCTTGTACATATCTTGTTTGCATCGCCTTTGTACATATCTTGTATATCTATCCCTTGAAAGATAATGTATTCCAAGAAGAACTATACCTATGGAAGAACAACAAGATAATGATTGATATCATTAGATAATACACATGAAAGGATAAAATACGCCGAATCAATCATGAAGAGACTTAGAAGAAGCAAAGACAGAAAGAAGTCAGAGAAAGACTTATAACGTTTTTGTAGAAGACAACAAGACGAAAGCGTGGACTCTGTTAGATAGAGAGAGCCAATTATATATTGTAGAAGACAATAAGGATGCATACAGAAGTATGGACTCTGTTAGACGGAGGGAGCCAATTATATGATCCATTAAAAATAATGAAGTATGGTAGCAGCCATGAAAGACAATACGTGTTCAGTTCAATCGCAGAAGAAGTCTTCTTCGAAGAGAAGCCTTAAAAGATCCCCTGGTTGTCCATCCACATCTGTGATCCTATGATGAAAGAAAGAAATGGAATCTTTAGGGCATGGAATCTATAAGAAAC
>CBVK0100097447.1:0-32626 GCA_900067695.1 Picea abies
GCTCTTCCGATCTCACTGACGCAGACTGCTGAGAAAGGCTTTTTTGTCCCCGGGGGTGGCTGGTCCATAGACATTAGTTAAGTTGCCAGGCTTGTCCGAGCCGATGAGTCGGTATTCTGCTGTGATGGACCATCTGGTAGTGTAGAAGTTTTCCAGTGTTACCATGTTGGTGTTCCAAAGAATGGCTACTCCTCCGGCTGTACCTGTGGCGTCGATCGAGACCGCCTTTCCCTGCCGCCAGCAGTAAGGGAGCATTCGCTCGATGTCCTCTGAGGTGCATTTTGTTTCCTGTATCATTAAAACGTCTGGGTTTTCCGCTATGATCAGATCTCGTAGCATCTTTTGCTTGCTACGTCCGTTAAGGCCTCGAATGTTCCAGGAGATGAGCTTCATGATGACGGGGGAGGGGGCAGAGGAGGGAAGGTGTCCGAGATCAAGTGTATCTGGCCGGAGTTTACCATGAAGTTCCCTATTTCCTGAATGAGCTTGTTGGTGGATTTTCTACCTCGTTTCTTTTCCTCCTTTTGACTTTTGCTTGTGCTTTTGGTCTGACTTCCCTGGATTCCCAAGGCTTTACTAGCCCTAGCTGTAGATCCTGCGGAGGAGTTGAGAAAGATCTTGTGCACTTTCCTAAGCTGATCTCTGGGGATGGTATAGAGTTTCTGGTGGCGGTAGGCATGTTCAAGGTGTTCTAGATCCACTCCTGCAAGGTCCGGGTCCTCGATCTCCATTTCCTCGTCTGCATCCTCTAGCTCTGGCATTGCTGAAGGTCCCTGATCCAAGCTCGAAGGGGAGGGGTCTTGGTGATTATTCTGGGAAGTTTTGCTGGGGTTAGGGTTTTCAGTCCTGGGTTGGGTATTTGGTAGTGGAGGGTTCACATTTGCAGGGGCTACCGGGTTGTCGGGAGTATCTTGTAAAATGGCGAATTTATTGCTAGTAGAGGGATCTTTGTTTACCTGGGTCGCAGTTCTTCGCCCTCCTTGCCGTCGTTTGCCTGCCTGCTGCGTGAACCCTTCATTATCCTTGCGGCCTTCTGGGTTTCCTTCTTTGTTGATTTGATTGAGCGGGCATTCTCTGAAGAGGTGGCCGTGTTCATGGCATTTCCTGCATCGGAAGGGGATGTGTTCATAGTCGATGGTCTGGGACCAGTCTTCGTCATGATACTCAAGAGTGATGGATCCCGGGAGCGGCTTGGCTATGTTCAGATACACACAGATGCGAGCATATGAGGTGTAACGCCTGTGCTTAGTGGCTTCAGAGGACTTGACATATATGCCGATGGTGTTGCCTATGCCTGCAAGGACCTCTTCTAGCCAGAATTCCTGAGGAAGAGAGTATAGTCGGAGCCAGACCGGTGCATGCGCAAAGTCTTCTTTCTCTGGGCTGAACTTTTCTGTCCAGAATCTCAGAAATAGTCCAGCAGAGTTATAGAAATATGGCCCCCCATCGAAGATGCGGTTCCGATCTTCTAGATTGTGAAAGATTACTGTGAAGAAACCCTTGGAGCCCAGTTGTAGATCATAGTGGCCTTTTGGTTTCCACCAGTATTGGATCCATTTAACAAGGTCGCGTTCAGAGGGCCAAAGCCCTAAGAACTTCCCAACGAGAGCATTGTCTCGCATGAACTGCTTCTGCTCCTCAATACGGGGTGTGCATATAATGTATTTTGGGGCTTGCGGAGCCTGTGGGATGGATTTCCCTGGTACCCACGGAACTGAACCTCTTGCAGCGGCGTTTTCCTTGGACGAGTCGATGTCCATTTCGCGGTCCTTGAAGGTGCCCTCGGCAAGAAGCTGCTTGCGCATTTCGGGAGGCATTTCAAAGGCCGGCCTCTTGATTCCAGTCTCAGAGGTAGCGTTAGCCGTGACCTGGCTGTAGGTTACTCCTGGTAGATCTCCTCCCCGGCGATCCGGGGGCCCCTGCGGGGCTGCCATTGTGCGGGCTCAGTATTCGGCGACAGGGGCAAACGAAACCCTAGTTGCAGAGCAGTTTAGAGAGCACAAGTTACAAGTCAAGGAAAAAAAGTCTTATTTTCGACAAATTTCAGTTCCTTATCTTAGCTTCGTGGTAGACTCAGAAGGTATTCAATCGGATCCGAAGCACATCCAAGCCTTGAAGCAATGGCCACAACCTTCTTTGGCCAGCGAGCTAAGAACCCTCCTGGGTGGTATCAATTTTTATCGTAATTTTATTCTGCATTTTTCTCATAATTAATATTAATATTATATTAAGAATAATTTTTAATTAAATTTATTAATAATTATTATTATAATTAATTAATCAATTATATTTAAATTAATAAAGATAATTAAAACATAATTTATTATTATTATTATTATTGTCACTAGCAGAATCGATAACTGGGTTGGTCTCCTACTCGCGTGACACGTGGTCGATTCTGACCGTTACCAATATAACCTCCAAGTGTCATACGTATGCCCCTTCCACAGGCACGGATAAATCGGGAGGATTTGAACTCAAAACCTCATCAAACATAACACTTATATCACGACATTTGCCAATTAAATTGTCCCTAAAAACTAAAACATAATTAATTATAATTATGTCTAAAATTTGACATTAAAATGATGCATCTTTGACATTAATTTGATACAAAATATTTATTATGACGTTAAAAACACTTTTAATGTGACAATGTGACGTAATGTGATACAAAAATTCTATATTTTAACACAACGACATTAAACTGTTGCAAATTGACACTAGATTGGTAAAAAAAAAAATGGTACTTTACATATAACATCGACGCACAAATTGACTCATTATGATGGTAAAACGATGCAAACAACACACTTGACGCAACAAAGATGCAAATGCTTTTTTTAATGTTGTTTTTTTACGTTCTTAAGTGACACAATATGATGTTATATTAACTTTCTCGAAAAGAAATTTTGTGTCAATTTATTGATTGCTAATACGATGCCCCAAGAGCATATGTTGAACTAGGAAACATAAATAAAATGCAAATGACGTCCCTGCATGCATCACATTTTACATCGTATAAACTTGTTTTTTTTATTTAGGGAAATTGTATTGTGATGCCAATCACACATTACATCCTTGTATTGTAGGGAGAGATAAATAGAGAACTTCATTTAAAGGAGATTAATTCATTAGTGTCTTCAACCTATTTTCAGTTACAAAGTCATCCAATGTTGTAAGTTTGCACCCAGGAGGTTGTTTGATTATGTCTTTGTAAATTTTAGGGTGTAAGTTAAAGTTCTCTCTTTTCTTAGATTTTTCATGTCTAATAGCATGAGACCTTCCATCTTTCTTTTTTGTTATATTTTTTCCACCATCCTTTATCTATATTAGTATTCTAAGAAGGATTAGGTTTATATTGGGGTGGATTAGCCCCACTTTGAGAGGTGTGGCTTTCTTGACCCTTCATCAAAGTAGCCATGACTCGAGAAACATAAATATGGGGATAGTGAACATGATTTAAAAAAATTGGTAATTCATCTTTGAGACATTGTATCTGAGGGCTTAGATTATTGAGGAACTAGGTTAGGATTATGAAAACATTAGTGTCATTTTAGGTGATCCCAAGAGAGGCATGCAATGTAGGGATTGAGTAGATTCAAATATTTGACTTTCTAGAAACAAACTCCTTTAATTGCAGAAAAATAGATATGTTGCAGAAGATTATTTTTAAGATTGAGTTCCACATAGACATGAGGATTGACCCTAAATGAATTCTATCTTCCATCAAAAATTGAAAACCAATACAAATATTTAAACACACATAACCATAAAAGGTCTCATTTATGTAGATAAACCTATGAATTCAATTCATAAGGGGTACTTAAAATGGTTTTTATCATCTAATTTAAAATCATGTCATAAATATTTCACATAAGCCAGAGATCCAATAATATTCCATGTTTGACACTATAGGAAAATTTCGATAGTGTAATCTGAGTGAAAAAGAAAGCTCAAAAATTGGACCCTATTCCCTATTAAGAATTTAGAGAGATTTCTTTAACCTCCCAATTAAGGATCCAACATTATAAAATAATTATCATCCAAAATCTTGTAGAAAAAGTAAAGCATCACACCCCTTTGTGTTATATCATATTTTGACACCTCCATGTCTTAGATGCCTTGATTTGGCCACCATACCCTTCATACACCTCTTCTAATGACTTTGATCACTATGTAGATTATCCATAATACCTCCTTGCAAATACATACACTCTTCTTTCTCTTAAAAGGAGTATACACACACACACACTTGTTCTTCAAAAAATGTGCATATGCCTAAAAACGTGACGAAAAAATATAAAATTCATGAAAATTATGTACTCCAGTGTAGGGTTTATAGGAAAACTACTTTTGTAACTCCCTAAAACCTATGCCAATTTGTCTCAACCAACTTGAACTAGTATAAAATGAATCATAATGGGAGGAATGAGTACAAACATGGATGCAGTAACATAGTTATCCTTCTACTAAAATGATTAGAGCTTGTTTTTTCCATGATGTTTTTATGACCTTCAACCCTCAAGTTGCTTGAGTATTTTCTCCCTTTCTTGATTTGAGGCATAAAACTTCTTAGTTTTCCTCATTATTATGTGAAGAATATTTTCGGAGTCCTGAAGCAGTCATGAGTGCCCAAGGATGGAGGAATCTACATGAGAACTGTGGAAGGTGTTAATAGTGAATCAAGTATATCTTTGTGTACTATTATTTCATTATAATTAAAATCGATATCTCTATTCTTTCCCTCCCCCAAATTCTCTATAAATGTTCGAATATTGATCTCTTTTAGTGTTTGGTTCAAGTTCTAGTACCTGATAGTTAGTTAAGGTAGTTATTTTATGTTTAACTTTTGTTTTTGCCAATTATTTTGAGAAAGGTATTTGTTTCCTTGTGTGTAGGTTTGAAAGCATGGATATGAGCAAGGACAATTGGTGTGATGTCAACTCAAAGGATTCGTCTCCAACCGAACATTGCAACTAGGTAGGTCCTCTTTATAACTAACTAGTAGTTACATTAAGTTGTTGTAGACATACCTTAGTGATTAAACTACATTGTCTTTGATTCGATCTATTAATAGTCTACCCTATCCATAGGATTAGTTTTATCTGCAACACTTTGTTCCATTTTTTTCTTTCTTATAATTTCAACATTTTTTATAGCAAGATTTGTCTCACCCCATGCAACTTGTTCATAAGGCCTTTTCCATTTCCATATGCAGACTTGAAGTCCCCTTTTTCACTTCCCAAAGATAAAAATCATATTTTTCCACATATACGCGCCCTATCAGTTATACAACATGCGTATATGCAGGTTGCACCACTACATCCTGCGTACATCGAGTTTGGTGATAAAAATTAAAAATTGTGTCGGGTTTCCATGTCACGTCACGAGATCCATGATCCTTGACCTTCCATATACTGGAAATGTTCCGACTCGGCCCTTCAATTCCATTTAAAGGCTATAAATGGGCCATATCTAAACCGTGGAAAGGGAGAAGAATTCAACTTTTGAGAGAAAAGTTACTCTGGAGTAATTATTCACTTCATATTGAGTCTGCATCACTTTTTCCTTTGAATTTTGAACACATTGTTTAGCCCCCAAGCTCTTCCCTCTTTGGTGGAGAGCCTCATTATCTCTATTATATGAGCTTTCCTTTGGTGGAAGATTGAAGTGGTGGAGGCCCAATTGGAAGGGACTTAGTTTCTCAGTTCCGAGACATGCCGACATGGAAGTTTGTCATTCATACACTTTTGTTGATCATATTTTAATAGAAATATTATTTTCTCATCCAATTAATGTCATGAAAAAATTTGAATTGTTATTCCATGGGAATATTTGTTATGAATATTGATGAATTATGATGTTATATGTGCTAACTTTATATATTATCACCATATGCTTGTGTATATTGGTTGTTTAGGACAAGTTGTAGGTGTAAATCTTTGAGTCGAGTGCTCAACGGTGGTCTTCATCGAACATTTGGACGAGGTTGTCTCTTTATCTTATCTTGTTAGCATCTTTGTTTATATAGCATACTTGATATTATAGTTGATTTCTGTAGTCACTCCATCTGTTGTGGTTTACCTGATGCCATAGAGTGATTTTCCTCGTAACAGAATTGGTGACCATACTGGGAATTGAATCTTCTTTTTGGGGTTTGAAGTGTTTTTCTCCTTATATTTCTCTCGGTTAGCTTGATTTTCCTTATCGTCGGATTGCTTAATAACCTATTTTCATTTTGAATCTAAGTTTCTTGGCCTTATCCTTAACCTGAGTGTGTTTTAATACATATACACGGTTTTTCCCTTGACAGGCGCATACATACACGAGTTGTCATTCTATAGGGTGTGTACATACATAGTTTTTGCTTAAACAATCGCATACATCAATATGTTTTTCTTGATTGATGAGTTTGGTGTTTGTTGGGTAAGTTTTGATAGTTGTTGAGTCTTCTTGGGTCTCTGCCATAACTGTTGAGTGCCTGAAGAGTGATATGAAACCTTTCCTTGGTTGAATTTTCAGGCGGTTTTTCTTTCTCATCATCTTTTACATTGGTTTTCCTTGCATCTTGGGCTAAATGTTTGCTTCTTGATATCCTGCTTGGTTTGTCTCTTTTTTCTTACAATAGGGTCTATATATCAAGTTGTTGTTGAGTCCTTACATTTTCATTTCTTTATATTGAAAGTACAAAAAAATATGTCATTTTGCATATGGAATTTGATCTTTTGGGTTCTTATTATTGATCTTGATACATATATGGAAAGATTTCATCTTATTGAAATTGCATAGTTGAATTGAAAGTTGCATTTTGAAAGATTATCATTTTTTTTAGAATTGAAGTTTAGGACTTAGCTTTATGTCCATATTCATTTCTTTTACTTGTTGAGTCATAACATCATCAATTTCATGACCACATATTTTGAGTAAACAAAGCCATTAAAAGTAATGTTGATTAATTAAAATTGATTAGAAACGATTTTATTTTTCAGGGTACACAAACTAGCTTAAGATATAGAGCCTTAGAATAGGATTTTGTGAGTAAACTTCTCCAAGGATATTAAATTCAACATATGTGTTTGACTTAGGGAGTGGTGAAATCCATTGTGTAATTAGTGACATCGGGATGCTCCACTCACACCTGAGTTAAGAATGAGGTCACATGAAGTTGGTTGCAGATATAGCCCTCTACTACCTTCTTAGCATCAGATATATTTATGTGGTTTCATTCATATATGGGGGTCTTGCTAGTACCTTTACCTCCGTGAGAGGCGATGCTTTCAAGATTTCGGTCTTTTTTACCCTGCCCATATGGTGGACCAGACTTACGACTATTCAGATGAAAATTGTTTGTATTATGGTGGCTCTAGTTGCTTGACATAGGTAGCCACATAGGTTACTTATAGGGGTTATTCTGCAGGTACCCTAAGTCAGATAAGGGTCGGACAACACACAACCTTTATGGAGGATTACCTCTCTGGGGGGGATCTGACCAACTATGTTGTTAAGCCCACGAGGGATCTTATAATTGAGTCTGATACCTCCAATATTTTGAAGGGAGTCTCAGGCCCCTCTTGGGTGAGGCATACCTACTCTAGCGAGGGAGTCCCCTTTTCAGCTACTATATCCTATTTTTGTGCATTGGACTTTTTTCTTTACTTTGGTGTGCTCTCTGATTATTAGTTAGCCTTAGGATTTTGTATTACATTGTGATTATTCATTGTTATGGTTAGTGGAGCCCTCGTGAATCCCTTAGTTATCACTACCCAACCCATGGTCTTTACTCATTCCATGGGGATGAATCATTTTGTATTTCTGAGTGGTATGTCGAATCATGATACTCAGCCAATACCTTGGTCCTCTAATCATTTTTCTCTTGGTATGCCAGACATGTCTTCACACTTTCCATCCTTTATCTCGTCGCCTTATGTGAATCCTAGTTTTGGGTCTCAATGCATGACGCCTCCTTATTTTTGGCGGGATTCATATCCCTCAACCAACTATTATGGTAGGAGGTTGGAATCATCCTTCCTATGGATCCAATCCTAGCTTCACTTTTCCAGGAGAAAGTGCTCAAATGGGTGGTCATTCTACTTATTACATCTTGTCCATCTATCCTTCTTCCACTATGCTAATTCCTACGAACATTTTTCCCATGGAAGACCTTCATTTGTCCTCTAGTATTTCATCCAGGGGGAGTTAATTCTATATTATGGAAAACCCCCTTCATAAAGTTCCTTTGTCTGGGTACAACATATATCCTCACCTGAGTAACCCTTTTCATGTCTCTTTCTCCTCACAAGTGGATTCCTCAGTGATGATGCCCTTACAACCCTTTATGAATCAATTTGGAGGAGGATACTATCATGTCAGACAGGACCATGGTATATACCAGAACCCTTCCTAGCCCACAATTTCTCAAAACTAGTCTTTCCTGAAACCTTGGTCTCAAATTATGCAACCATCCGCCGCCAGTCATGATGGAAGCACAAGTCCAGTCACTACAAGTCATATCGGCATTATATCACCAACCTATGCTAATCATGTTGGATATAGGTCAACAACCTCTGCAAGTCATGTTGAAGACATGAAACCAGTCGTTGCAAGTCATGCTGGGGGCACAACTCTAATCACTGCTAGTCACACTGCACATACATCACCAACCTCTGCTAGTCATGTTGGAGATTCACCATCGACCGCTGCTAATCATGTTGGAAGTTCCTTAACAACCTCTGCAAGTCATGTTGAAGGCATGTTACTAGCCTCTGTAAGTCATGCTAGGATCATGTCACCAGCCACTGCAAGTCATGTTAGGGGCATTGATATGATTGAGAAGCCTATATGTATAGGACATAAGCCTGAGTTCCTTTGTAGACTTTGCAAAGGAGGTCACCTAACTCATTTGTGACCTACTACTGTTTTGGCACAAGAAACACAGTCCTTGTTTGATAGCCCTTTAGGTTCTGAGTCGTCATTGGTTTCCAAAAATTATAATCCTTCTTTGGTTGATACAGTGCTCGCGCCAATGCAATCTTCAGCCAACACCACTCTTCTTTTGAGGGGTGATGTGTCTCTTGACCTTGTTGTCTCGCATCCTGTTCAACTAGTGGTCATGTTGATGCAATCTTCGACCGACACCACTCATGTTTTGGAGAGTGATGCGTCTCTTGACCTTGTTGTCTCACATCCTGTTCAACCAACAGTCATGTTGATGCAATCTTCGGCCGACGCCACTCCTTTTTTGGAGAGTGATGCATCTCTTGACCTTGTTGTCTCACATCATATTCAACCAACGATTGAAGAAGTGGTCGTGTCGATGCAATCCTCAGTCGATCCCACTCTTCTCCTAGAGAGTGAAAAGTCTAACGAAGTGCATTGTTGATGCAATCTTTAGTCAATCCCACTTTTCTTTTGGGGGGTGATGCATATTTCGACCATGTCCTTATCATTTCTAGTCCTGTACCTTTTGAACAAGGGAGCATTCCACTTTCTCTGAGTACGCTCCCTCCAAGTTCTAGGATGGTTTCCTTTGATTGGGATGATCTTGTAGAGCCTCGCCTTCCTTCTTCTACACCCTTATTGATAAGGGGAATTCTTCGATATATTGTAGATAAAGTTTCCTCTATAAGTATTTTATCCTCCTCAACTTGGAAAGTTTTGGGTTTTCCCAAGATTGTGTCAACTATCTATGATTTGTTGAATTTCGACAGAACTCCTACACAGAAGCCTTGGCCTTCCCCATGATATGTTGCTTAGAACAACATCCCCGAGTCTTAGTTAAGCTCTTTTCTGACTCTATAAAAAAGAGAAAATATTGTGACTGAACTTGTCTCTTTCACACTCGTTAATTGGATCTAAAAGGACGTCTATTTGGTGTAAGTTTCACCCTTTTTCAAAAAATTTCTGAAAGGAGACTAATTTCGAAAAATCAATACTCTAGTCACTAGTGACTAGAAGTCTTGGGTATTGTTTTATACTTTTTCGGGCCTAGGGGACTTAATTCAAGAAAAATGACATTATTTAGAGTTAAGTTGTAATTGCATATCATTCTCTTGCTTGCAATATTGATCCTATTGTTGGTTCTTGCTTTCACATTATAAGCCTATTATCTCAGCAGTTTGCGTCATCAACCAAGTAGAGCCTTGTTTATATCCTCTGCAACTTAAAACTCTATACCCTGAGAGGAAACATTCCCCCAAGTGTTCATGTCCTGCATGCACCTACTTGCATTGAGCATAGCCACGTTCTACTGTTGGAACTAGTTTCTTACTCGTGACACTCATTTCCTCCTCTGTATCATAGCATTCATTGGTCTATGAAAAATAAAAAAAAAGGTGTGTGTGAAAAGAATACTATCTCATGTTGGCAGCAGTCGTGTCGCTTTTGAATAGAGCACAAACTTTTGAGTTCATTTGTCATCCAAAGTTTGGGTTTAGCATGACCTTAGGAAGTTGAGCTTGTTACTTAGAGTTTACTTCTCTAACTAGTTACTCTTCTAGTCCCTATGGAGAGTTTGATTGGTGCCTCCTACATCACAAAGTTTCAATATAAAGTCTATGTTGTCGAAGTCCTCCATATGTCTCATGCTCTTGTTCAAAGGATGTCTATAATCATGTGTCAGCCATTTCTCAGAACTCTTGACTTTGCATGTCGGCCATACCCTCAGTGTGTCTCATAATTACATGAAGTTGTATTCCTACCGTGCACCATGGTCCTACTTTCATTATGGGTAGGTAACCTTGAACCCAGTAGTCGACATCTCCTCATTGGTTGCTAACTAGGAGGTTTCCCTTGTGTTCGACAGCAAGAAATCTATTCACACATTGGGATTCATACAGTGTCTTGGATACCATTAGCTTTATTGGTGGTTTCCTTTCCTTTGTCAACAATTTTCATTATTGGCTACTATTCAGAGGAATTTTTTCGTGTATTTCTTGCATCTGGTGCATGCGAAAGATGCATAGGGTCGTTGGTTTGTGAACATGTTCTTCGTCCGAGTTCCTCCAAATCATCAAGCTATTGTTTTGTTTCTCATGCTAAATGATGAGAGATTCCTTAATGCTCTCCTTTCAACGGGTCTCCTTCCATCGACTTCAGCTCATCTATTCTGGAAATGAGGCCTAGAGTCCTATGAGTACCTAGAGGCTTGCATTCATCAGTGGCAGGTTCTCTCCATCGACAGTTGGGAATACATCAATGTCTTATGATCGATGGATTCTTCAAGTGTTTGACCTCAACACCTTTATTCACACTTGTAATAATGTACTTGGTGCCTTGATACCTACTTTCATTATCAATAGGTTGTCTCACGTTTGTTAACAATATACCTTAATGACCGGTAATCTTGTGTTGACACAAAAAAATTTCATTCATACACTTATATTGATCGTATTTTAATAGAAATACTCTTTTCTCGTCCAATTAATGTCTTGCAAATATTTGAATTTTTATTCCATGGGCATATTTGTTATGAATATTGATGGATTATGCTATTATATGTGTTAATTTTATATATTATCACCATATGTTTGCGTATCTTGGTTGTTGAGGACAAATTATAGGTGTAAATCTTTGAGTCGAGTGCTCAATGGTGGTCTTCATTGAACATCCAGACGAGGTAGGCTCTTTATCTTGTCTTGTTAGCATCTTTGTTTATATAACATACTTGAGATTAGAGTTGATTTTTGCAGTCATTCCATCTATTGTGGTTAACCCCATGCCATAGAGTGATTTTCCTCGTAACAACATTTATATTCCTAAAGCACTAGGACTCTTCCTCATTTGGGGCCAATTTGGTTTGTTCTCAACTAACATTGCTTGGAATAGAAATTTCAATATTAGTAAGTGTTTTAACATTTATATCATTGTTTTATGGCATAAGATGGGCCTCTATGCTAACAATAACACTAGGAGAAGAATTTTAGAAAGTTGTATGGACATTATCATCAATTATAATAGATGTGATTACCTTTAGGGAATGATTTTGGTGTTGAATTGATCTATCCAAACATTTCATTTGATCCTTGGTTAAGAAATTCATTTTCAGAGGCATTTAATGCCATCTTGACCTCCTATTTTAATTTTCAATTCTCTTTCTCTCTCATTGTAATGTATTGGCTAGTAGATTTCACAATTGTAACATTGTCTATTCAAGGATAGACACATAACAAACATTCTCACCATCTGCAAAAAGAGTAAATCACTAGTCCTAAAAACTCATTGTTGGGGTTCTTTGATCGTCATTTCCATTCTTCAAATTGGTAATTTGTAGAGGAATGAAATTCTGAATGAGATTTTTTTCTTTAAACTTCCTCTACCTAGAATAAACCACATCATCAACTCGAATGACATTGTTCTCTCTAATTTTACAAATTCATAACATCTAAATTGATTTTTCTCAACCATGTTATTGTTGACAGTGACTCATCACCCTTAGGTGATTGTTAATCACAATTAGCTTGGTTATAATGCTTCAATTTGGCATAATCCATAAGCTTGACCAACTTCGCCAAAAGTTGAAAGGACCTACACACTTGGGGTAATGACCCCTAGGCGCTAGTGCCCATTGAAATGTCCATCAAACTTATATTACAAACCCAATTCATATAAAAAGAGGATAGCACGCCCTTCACACATGTGCTTAATGGTGCTTAACTAATTATGTAACTTAAGATGATATGGCTTCTCCAAAATAATTTAATATGATAATCCTAGCTAAATGATATAATATTAATAAAGTCAATAATCTTAAATATAATAATATAATGCTAATAAAACCAATAATCTTATTATCATATAAATAATAATAAAACTAATATTCTTATTACCATATAATTAATAATAAAACCAATAATTTTATTACAATAATCAATAACATTAAATGATAATAATAATAAAGTTGTATACATTTTCATTGCATTAAAAACTCATAGTTAAATTTAACATTATCTAACAACCCATGATCAATGTACTTGCACACAAAGTTAACCATAATGTATAACATAATCAATAGCACAAATTAACTCTATTATAACAAAGGTTTATTGCTACAAAGGCTTCTAAGTCTAATGTGTCACTCAAAAAGGTATTGAATATTTTGGTTCCATTATGGAATTTCCAAACCATGTGATAAGGATACTTGAACGCCATCAAATCCAAAGGCATTATCTAGGACCTTTATTTAGCGTATGACTCGTCACGGCTTTATAGAGGGTCCATAGAATCCCTGATGGGGTCATTACCTACAAAAAGACCATCTTAAGATATTTATTTGAATTAAATTAATAATTTTTTTTATTTATGATTTTTTTATATGTTATAATTTTATTTTATTGATAAAAAATTACATCATTAAATTTTATTAAAAAAAAACATTTTTTTAAATAAAAATTAAAATTTTAATGATATATTTTATATATACATTTTTCACGCGAAAAAACAGTTTCATTATTATTCTTTATTAAAATTAAATGAAACTTTATGATTACAAATGATTGTTTTTCGCGACAAGGAAAGTTCTTACAGCAATGGCAGATTTTATCTGTGTGTCTTATACATATTGTAGTCTGTGGTTGTTTCTATGTATCCTCTTTATAGGATTTGTATTTTGTCGGATCTTGTGATAGATCATTTTTGTTTTTCTTCATAAAATAACCATCCAAAGGGTTCCTTGAGGGCCTTTTTTGACAAACTGTCTGCTTCTTTATTGAACTGTCTGTGGATGTGCATGAAGTTTAACTTCTCATAACCTTTATTTAATAAACGGATATTTTCCTTCCAATGTCTGAGATAATTTAGATCCAGATTGGATTTGTCATTTATCCAGTCGATGGTGGCCTTAGAGTCTCCTGCAACCATTAGTTTTTTAATTGACCATTGTGTGGTAATTAATAGGATTCCCCATAGTCACATTAACTCTGCTTTCATGTTGTTTCCTGAACCACTGGAAAAATGGGCTTTGATAGAATGACTGGTAGAAAAAATTACAAAAAGGCCTATTCCACAAATGTTTTCTGCAAATGCATCGTCGAAGAAACCTATTGGATCATTGTTGAAGTAGATAAGGTTCAATAAGATTTCTAGTTTATCAACTTCCTCTTTGTATGGTTGTTCTTTGATGGATTGTAGAGTTTTTTTGTGGATCCAGGGGTTATTCCTATTCCAATTCTCAAATAGTACTTTGTTTCTGTATTTCTAGACGTCCCACATAATCAGAAAGGGGATGTGTCTTGAATTTGGAAGAGTGAAGAACCGGTTTTTTAAGTTTTCTTCAATGGTGGGGTACTGCCAAACAAAGTCAATCCTTAGAGTTGTGAGGGATTTGTTCCAAATCTGTTGTGTACTTTGACAGTTTATAAAGAGATGAGTGACAGATTCCTCATATTTTAAGCAGAGGGTGCATGTTGTGGGGCCTATGCCACCTCTTTTTTGGAACTTGAGGCCTGTTAGTATGCAGTCCTCTAAACAAAGCCACATGAAACAAATTATTTTGGTTGGGATCTTAACTGTCCAGATTTTTTTGTGCCACCACTTTACTTCAATCACGTTGTTTGAATAAAGGATGGACTGGTATGCAAGATTAGCAGTTACCTTACCTATCGAGCGATTCCATGACCACACGAGGTTGTATGTTTCTGAGTTTAATAGGAAACCACCACATCTCAAAACTTGAATGAAACTTTCCCATTCTGATTCTAAGAGCCCTTTTAATCCTAGCTGCGCGGCATCCAGCCACGTATGGCACGCTTCATTTGAGTCTATCACCTTAGTGTGTGATAACATGAAAATATTTTGACTGTTAAGTGCGTGGAGAAGTGGAGTCGATAGCTTGTAGTTTCCGCCACAGCCGATGAAGGGGTCGCGCCCAAGGAGTGCGCGTTGACTTGTGCCATTCTCCCAAGCTAGCCACCATTTAATTATTGGAAGAGAAAGCATCAGGTTTGCCAGATAATGGATGTGTTCTTGGTGGGGTGAATAGCCTTACGCATCCAGGAGGTTAAGTCAATGCCTTTCAAATATTTCTTCCTGAGAACAGTACTCCAAAGGTTCAATTCAAAGAGACCTCTCCAACATGATTTGGCTGCTAGGGATAGTTGTTATCATACTAATCGGTAGGTGTGGACACTAACATATCTCCCTATATCCACCTGGATCTAGAACAAAACAGGACAGGACACGACTCTTTCCCTAAGTTGTAATCATTGAATCTACTAATAGAAAGGAATAAGTGACATACCTTTATATCGCTTCCTTAGGTCTCTGTTGTTCCCGCTTCACTCTGATGCTCTCAGGAAGTCAAGTCCAAAACAACAAAAACCAACCAAAGTGAAGATAGAAAAGTATATTCAATGTCAACTTATGCATATGATCAAGGAATTACACAATAAAGTAAGAGTGGTTTTATGGGAAAGGGACATGACAATGTATCATATTAATTGAAAGTAGAAGCTACAACCTGATTGCCTTGATGTTGCAAGCTTCTTTTTAGTGACCCTTGGTTCCAACACACACAATTGCTCTGTACTTGCATGAAGAAGATCCAATTCCTCTTGATAGACCAAATAGAGTCTTCAAGCTTCTATCCAAGCAGGGTTCTTCACACAATTCTTTCATCAATTCTTCATTCAATCTTGCTTAATATTTTCCATGAGAAACCTTTCAATATATAGGAGAATGAGAGATGGTTACATGGATGAGGATGATCCCATCAAATCTGAGAAGTCAGTAGAATGGAAACCATGTGAATGCCAACTCATTTTCTAGAAGATTCCCTTCTAGAACCCTCGAGACCTCTTCTCCTTTACAAGCTTAAAAATAGGTTTTCACCCTGTGTATGGAGTAGAATGCGAGAAGTTCGCACCCTAAGTGTGGGTGGTCTGTGAGAATGAGGGATTCTCACACCCTACACCATAGGCAACCTGCGAACTCATCTTAAAAATATGTTTTTTTGGAAGAAGAAAGGAGCCACTTTTCTCAAGCAAAAAGTCCTTGTTGGGAGCCTGAATACATCACTGTTAAGACATCACCAAAGTGACCAAAATCATGTGTAACAAAATGCCCCCTAAAGTATGAGGCCAAAATCTGTGACAGCTGAAATACTTTGTAAATTGTGTGTGTGTGTCAGAAACCAGGAGTGCACCTAATCGAAAACCTGCAAACAACCAAACATTTGCAGAATATAATACCAGTTCTGAGGTAGGCATTCCCATACTCAGATCATAGACGGATGACATCATGAACGTAGGTCATGGCCACCAATCATACACCATGGATCCATGCTGTCAAAATACTGCATAGACACAAGGAATACACTGTGGATCTATGCGAGAAGACTCAAATTAAGATGACATAGCCACATGACATACAAAGTGGATCTATGTGTCGATGCAAATCATGCATACTCCATCGCAGCCTAGATCAAAAAGATGAGACCCAGGGTCTTCAATCCCGTCCCATGAAAGTACGAATCTATCCATGTGATTACATGTGCTAAAGTCAAACATGGTAGAAACCACTTGATTACCGATCATTGATGAAATCGTTAACAAGTGCAAGGGAAATCACCATTAATGTCAATGAATCCCAAGGTACACTAGTACAATCCAACGAATGTGAATAAATGAGCCGAGGTCGAACATTCGACGAAACCTCCCAATCAGGGGTCAATAATGAAAACCCACTTTCAAAAGCAAGGAAACCTGCCATTGAGGCATGCAAGTTCCAAGGTACCAAATAATTTCTAAGTCTTGTTTCCAGATAATGAGTTGGAGTTGACGGAACAAGACTCGTCACAGGAGGGCCTTGATGTATCCTCCATCAATGACACGAAATAAGTAATAGATTTTGAAGGTGAAACAAAGTATGAATATAGGTTGAAACGGACACAGGGAAGGCCGACATAGTAAGAATGGACAACTGCAGATGGCCAACTCAATAGAGGGTTTGGATGAACTTCTCTTGAACATATGAATGACACGACCAAGGACTTGGCAGCACTGACTCAGAGACGACCTAGGATATGACCTTGTAGCAAGTCGAATGAGAGACAAATGGATTTCCCAAATCGGCTTCAAATAATGAATAGGGGTTGTCATGTTCAAGAGTGACACTTACTGCCATTAATATGAATACGAAAACACATCCCTTTCCCAAAATTTCCTCCACCATTTCTGGCGAGTACCTCTTTATTTTTACACAAGCTTGAGGAGGATAACATATGCTTGTTGATGTAAGCTCATCCTTCAAACAAGTCCCTCGGAGTATGTTTAACGAACCCTAGGAAGGAGCGGCTCAGTCCCATTGCGGGTCTTTCGATGTTTGTTTAACGAGTTCAAAGATAGAAAACTTGGGGATGTTTCATGTTTTGAGAGTCTAAAAAACACTTAAAAAGAACTCTCTCTTTCGTAAAATAGTTCGACAGGACCAAAAAAGTGATAAATTATCGTCCATCGAACGTTTTGTTCAGATACTTTCACGAGCGTGAACAGAACAAGGTCGCTCGGCGATCTTTTCATTTTTATGGAGTGTGAAAAGAGCTTAAAGGATACTCCTCTGCATTCATCATTTTCGTGTTATCATGACGAGTACAAAAAGACGAGAAAAGTATACTTGGTTACGTTCTCATCTATTTTTGAGCGCGAGAACGAATGAAGACTGAGCTCGAGGTTTTTCTAAAAACCATAAAAAGCAGTCGTACATGCGATGAAAAAGAAAAAGCATATGTACTCCTTCATGTGGACTTCAAAGTTTCTACATCTGCAAAAAGTCACACTCATAGGACTATTAGGCATTAGGTTTTATGGACAAAACAATATAAAAATCAACAAAAATGGTAAAAAGTGAATAAATATGGGTAAAAAGGGATTTTACCATTTTCATTGTGATTTTGCCAAGAACTTTGCCCAATACACCTCATTTTCCCCCAAATTTTGTTGCTCGATCGTGGGAGGCACAAGAGACTATTTGGCGAACCGTCTCCACCAACGAGGTAAGCTCTTGATCTTCTTACCTTTTCCATGGTTTAGTTTTAGTTTTTATTGGCACTTTTCAAGGTTTTGGGTTCGTTTTAGGGCCAAAACTTGCGCCCGAGCATTCTCGCAGGCTATCCATACGGGACCTGCAAGAATCCAGGATTCTCGCAGGCGGCCTTAAGGGCACCTGCGAGAATCTCACACTATGCTAAAGGAGCATCTGCGGGGGCTGAAAAAATGAAATTTCAATTTGATTTTTGCTCAATAAAAATTATGCCAAGGTTTGAAATAAGTTTTTGACCCTTCTCTTATGGTTCTTGTGTAGGCATTTGACCATCACGATGCCAAAGTGGCAAGAAAGAGAACATGAGGAGGAGGATGCCATTTTCGGGAATGACCCGGGTACCATTGCTACCCTCCGAGACTGTGGGCTCTTGAAATTCTTCAGGATTTCGGGCATGAGGGCCCAAATCAAGTTGTTGGAGTACCTGGTTCATATGTGGGATGTGGACCAACATTTCTTTCACGTGGGAGTCCACACATTGACCCTAGATATCAAGGATATCTATTTTCTAACTAGGTTATCACGGCGTGGGTACCATGCTAGCTTGACTGGTAGCCGAGGTGGTGGACTCCCTATGAGTGAGTATTGTCGCCAGTACTGTGTTCCTGAGGCAGAAAGAAGCAAGGGCAATGTTGCTATTTGGGGGGTCCAAAACTTGACAGAACAAACCATCTTGTTCACTATAGCATGCACGGTCGGGAGCGTAGCTCCACACATGGCTCTCTAGAGCTACTTCCAATACGCCATAGAGTGCACAGAGCCACAAGTCTTCAACTGGTCGGATGCAGTTCTCCACAATATGAAGAGGCAATTGATGAAGTGCAGGAGGGGCAACTTGAAGCTATTTGGGTACGGATCACTTTTGGTGTCCTTCTTTCTCGAGAGGGTCTCATTGCTGATATTACAGGTTGATTGGGGTTTACTAGCCCCACAGGATCTGAGGATACTGAGGTGGTGCAACCTCATGGCCTGACACGTAGCTGGGTCCATCATCAAGTACAATGATTCATTCTTCGACTGGTTGCGGCCATAGATGTTGATGATCGATGACTATGCATACACCGGTTTGGACTTCCGAGGGGATCCATATTTGGCCCTACCTGAGGATGCTCAGTGGGGTGACCTAGGTAAGAAGTACACATTTTGTTCTTCTAAATTTTTTTGTAATTTTTATCATATAAAATGTTTTTATGTTTGTCCAAGAACTAATCAAAAAAATCTATTTTCGATGACACAAATGTGGGACCATATCGACCTCCAGGAACGTCTCTTATTCAGCGGCAAGGAGAGGTGGATCTAGTGGCACGATGGGATGCCGAAGACTATGAGGCAGTGGAGAAAAACTTGGAGGGGTTGACTGCTGACATTTCAGATATGGCTATTGGGGAGATCCCTAGGCATTATCAGTGCCACACTGTGGGCATGTCAGAGTCTATTAGCCGACTGCTTCATAGGGTGGCCTGGGAAATTGTGTGTTATCATGAGCGTCACCCATGATGTTATTTTGTAGAAGCTATGAGCTTCACATTTTGAGATTTTGGTCATTGGACAGAAAAATTTTGTAAAAACTTTTGATCATTATATACATATATACGGCTTCTACCGGCTTATCTTGTGTTGTGTGATACATGTGATGTGATTGGTTTATAAATGGCCCAAATGTTTGTCTAATACATAGTTAGCTAATGCATTAGTCAATGTATTTAGACATCTAGGAATGTACTAATACTCAATATAATCAAAATAACGGTAGGTGAATTCATAAATATACCCGTAATAAAGTAGGACTTCATATATCATAGACATTACTTAGTTGTAGTACTACTAGTTGTGAATCGAGTCATACAATCAAGTGGCGGATACCAAGAGAAATAGTATCAATCAACAATTCAATGATGGCTTTATACTCTGCAATATTGTTAGTCGCACGGCCGAGACACACACCTCGTAGAGTGATAAGTTCGTTTGTAGGGGCATAAATTGCCCAAGCAGCAAAAGCAAGGTTCTAAGTACTACAGCTAGCGCCATCAGCGAAGCCAATGTGGGGTAGCGAAGACTCCGACATCTGGAAACCAAACACAACGTAACATAAGCAGTCGAGGGCAGAGACCAAATAATTAAAAATCATACTATAGTAACACACAAGAAGTATGATACAATAAAATACATGTACTCATGCACAGGTGATCTTAGGCATAGTACTTCTTTAAGTACAACCCATTTCTGGGCTCACTCAAAGGGATACCATCGTAGTCCACTAACTCGTAAGCTCTTTTCTCCAAAACTCGTCTAACGATATAAGGACCTCGCCACATAGCTTCGAATTTTCCTTCTTCTAGCATATCCCGATCTTGTTCGTAAAGGAGAACCAGATCACCTTCGGAGAAAACGTGAGGCTTTACATGTTTTTCGTATTGGGCTTTGACGCATTTCTTCTGGGCTTCTATGACTAGGGTGGTGTCGCGACAAGTTTCATCTAATCGCATGAGATACAATAGATGTTCTTCTTCAGCAGAAGTGTTCGGGAGGAGTTTGACAGCTAGTTTTAGGGAGGGTATCTCACATTCGATCGACAGGATGGCTTCTAGACCATAGACTAACCAAAATGGTGTAAACCCAGTAGCAGACTTAACAGATGTCTGGTAAGCCCACAATGCTGAAAACAACATCGTGTGCCAACTCGTTTTGTGAATCCCTATCATTCGTCGAAGCATGGTAATGAGGACTTTGTTAATTGCTTCGAATTGACCATTGGCTTGTGGGTAATAGGGTGTTGAGTTTTCGTGGCAAAGACCCAACTTTTCAGTGAGTTCGGACATCATGAAGTTTCTAAAGTGGCTACCGTGATCAATGATGATAACCTTAGAAACACCAAAACGAGTTATGATGTGATTGAATATGAATAAAGCTACGGTCTTTCTGGTGTTGTCAAATGTCGGCATCACCTCGGCCCATTTCGTAAAATAGTCTACGGCTACAATAATGTATCCATGCCCCCCGGCTGAGTGAGGGTGACATGTCATGAAATCAATACCCCATTTCGCAAAAGGACCAACAGAGACCACAAGGTGAAGAGGAGCAGGATGTGACCATATTTTATGGTTGTAGGTCTGGCAAGTGTGGCATTTTTGGATGGCAATTATACAATCGTTAAATAAAGAAGGCCAAAAATACCCTTCTCGCAAGATCTTCTGGGCAGTAGCATACCCAGACATATGAACACCACAGGCACCATAATGGAAGTCATTTAGGTCTTTCTCGGCTTCATCAAACGTGAGGCAGCGTCGAAAAACTGATTCAATCCCATGACGATAAAGAGTATCACCGAGGATAATATACTGACAGGCTTGGTAGCGTATTTGACGACGGTTAGTAATAGACAAATTGGGCCAGAAAGTCTGGGTTTGGAGATATATGATGATATCTCTGTACCAAAGATCATCAGAACTAATCAGGAAAAGGGATTCATCAAGTAATGAATCGGCTGCTACATTTTTCGTCTCAGAGTAGGGAAAGTCGCATATCAACTTGGTAAACACTAAGTATTTCTTGGACTTAGTGCATTCGAATTCTAAGTCAAACTCCTGGAGTATCACGATCCATTTGGAGTATTTTCCCCCTAGCAGTTGATGTGTGAGAATGTGTTGCATAAGGTTGCAGTTAGAAATTATCGTAGTCTTGCGAGAGAGGATATAGTGCCAGAAATGTTGAACTACTTGGACGGCTGCCAAGGCCAGTTTTTCAACATGTAAATACTTGGTTTCGGTCGGCGTAAGACTTCGACTCAAGTAATATATGACATGTTCATCATGAGAATCATCTTCCTGGACGAGAACCATAGAAATGGTGTAATTCGAGGCTGCGAGGTAGAGGAAATAATTGTGACTGTAATCAGGTGGGAAGAGAAGTGGGGTATGTGTCAGAGACAGTTTCAAAGCTTTGAAATCTTTGTCAATAGTGGTATCCCATACGAACTCAGACCCCTTTTTGAGTAGTCACGTAAATCTAAGAGTTAGCTTGGCATAGTTCGGTATGAAACGATGAAGAAAGTTTGTTTTCCCTTGCAAACTTTGTACCTGGTGAAGCAAAGAAGGAGGAGGGAGATTAAGAATCGTCTCGACCTTCAAAGGATCTACCCTGATCCCTTGATGTGAAACAATAAAGCCTAGAAGTTGATCGGATTCTACGAAGAAAACACATTTGTGAGGATCCAAGTGTATATGGTAAAACTGACATTGAAGAAAAATGACTCGGAGGTGTATTGGATGATCTACACGGTGCATGGAATGAGTGGGTAAGTCATCTAGATATCGTTGCATGATGTTCTTGATATCATGGAAGGCATAAGACATAGCACACTGAAAAGTTGCACCAGCATTTTTTAGACCGAAAGGAAGTTTCTGATAGGAAAAAGTGTCCCAAGGACAAATAAAAGTGGTTTTGTGTTGGTCCATGGGAACGATATTGATTTGATTATATTCGGAGAAACCATCCATCAGAGAGAAGATTTCACTTCCGGCACAATTGTCGATGATCTTGTTGATGAAGGGGGTAGTAAAGTTGTCTTTAGGACATGCTTTGTTAATATCCTTATAATCAACGCACACGCGGATTGTGCCTTGTTTCTTGTCGATCGGGACAAGATTGGAAACCCAATCAGTGAGAGCCACTAGGTAAATAAAGCCGGCTTTGAGAAGTTTCTCGACTTCAAGCTTGATAGTGGTTGTTTTATGTGGGTGGACCGGACAAAGGCGTTTCCGGATAGTTTTAGTGTCTGGGTACGTCTTAATCTCATGTATCATAATGTCAAGATCAATACCTGACATTTCTTCATAGCTCCAAGTGAAGACATCACGAAATTATTTGAAAAGCGACTTGTAGGTGACAATTTCGTCAGGGGAACATGAAGCTCCGATATGCACATTTTCGACAATTCTGGGTTTGATGGATATGTCGAGGGGGATGGTGGATGAGATATTACTTAAGTTTCGTTCGAAAAACACATCGTGTGTAGGCTCAGGAATGATAGAAATGACGACAACGGTCGACGGGGTCTAGATCCGTTGGTAGCTCTTAATGGTGTGTTGTTCCAGGAAGAGGATGGAACGATGATGTCCATCGTCCCAAGGGGTGTCTTCCATAACAGACATAATCAACTCATCCATGGGGAAAATGACGCGAAAAGTATCTGGAGATAAATCACCAAGAGAGGGGGTGGAAGGGGTTGCTAATTCAATGGCCTGATATGCAGATTCGACCGGACTCAAAGGCATTTCTTCGTCGTAACGAAGATGATCATCGGGGTTGGGTACCATGCATGGGCCGTGAGATGCAGGGGTTCCGTGAATAGAGGTGGAGATCATGTTGATCGAGGCAACAGACGGATCTGGAACATCGGGTGGTGGGATGGGGAAGGTACTCATTAACGAGGAGTCTTTAAGAAGACCCACACCGACGTTCTCATATCCGGGGAGGTTTTGGCAATGAACGGTATGTTGCCAGTACGTGCATCCGAGTTAAAGAAGGCTAATTGGTCGACGATAATTACCTTTCCTTGATGTGGAAAATGTACAACATGGAAAAGAGTCGACACAACTGCACGCATGGAATCCATCCAGCTACGGCCAAGTAGAAGGTTGTAATCGAGAGGAGTGTCAAAGACCTCCACTTCAACTTGGACCATTTTGTCTTCTAACGTAATCGACAATGAAGGGAGGACACCGTAAGGCTTAAAACCAGAGTCATTAAAGGCTTTGAGTGTGTTGTGAGATTCAGTCAAAGGAGGAGAGCCTATGGCTTTCCAGTAGGTAATAGACATGACACACGTCGAGGCACCCTCGTCGATAACTGTTCTACAAATATTTTTGTCGGAGACAATAACTTGTATTTGGAATGCAATTTGAGGGGGTAACCTTAGAATGTGATATTCCAAGTCAAAAATTATTAAATTCGTATCTATAGGGTCAATTCCACCGATAGCTTTCAACAATGCCTTCCATTGTATAGGACAACTTTGAAGGACTTCGAGGGTTAACATCGCAGATGGTGCTTGGGCCAGATATTCAACAATATTGTAGTTATGGGCAGCATGAGCATGAGGGTTGAAAGTCGATTTCTGAATGGCGCCCTTTGGAGGAGGGCGAAGAACTGTGTCGAGGCTCGGTCGTTCAAGATGAAGAGGACCGTTGGTAGGTGGAGTCGTAGGATATGGTTGGGCCAACGAAGGAGGTATCGCATCAACCGTCTCTTTGGAGGAAGGATAATCTTTGGCTCAAGTGGTAAGTGTGATGTCTTTTTGCTTTGAATCTCCTGTGCACATTAAGACATAGGATGTATTGGAGGGGGGAGGTTGGTCATGAATGACCAATTGGGCCTATTGTTGAGAAGGGAAGGGTTGTGACAATACGGTCGGAGTGGCTGGTTTCGTGGTCCCTTGAAGGAACTTAGTAACCTCGGCTCGTCGTGGACAATCCTTAGTGTAGTGATCATCACCACAGATAAGACAAGGGTATCGGGGTTTGCGCTTATCCCTATCGTCAACATGTGGTGTTTTGGTTCTTTCTTCTTGCGAATTATTTTTGTTTTCCTTATTCTTACCCTTTCCCTTTCTGGATTTCTTTTTACCGACGGGGGTAGTTTGAACAACATTTACCTCAGAAGTCTTGTCGGTGGGAGGGGTAGGAAATGGAGCATTTTGAACATTAGAAGAACTGGGTTTGGGGTTGTTTCTAGAGGTTTGGATGGAATGAGGTTGGGCATGGAAATTGCCAATCACACCGTCGACTGCATGAGAAGCAACAGGAATAGTTGAAGTGGAAAAAGTAGAAGGACGAGGTGCATCAGGGAGTAAGTCGTAAAGAGTACCTGTTTGCAAGTAAACGAGGTCAAGGTATTGAGCACGACTAATGGCTTGTTCCTTCGTGACAACTCCACCCATGGCGATGTCACGACCGATGTCGTTCACGAATGATTTTGTGAACCACTCTGCCAGCAACTGATCAGGAAGCTCGAGTTTGATGAGACGTCGTCTTCGTCGCCACTCATGAATGTGATCGAAGATATGAGTGGCTTTGGTTTGTTTGAAAGAACTCAAAATCTCGGTCCCTGTTTCATAGTGGATTGGTAACTGGTTGTGGGTGAGGAAAGCCATAGCGAGGGTGTTGAAGTCGGTGAAGAAACCTCTTGATAATTCTATATACCACTTTGTGGTGGAACCCGTGAGGGTTCACTGAAAAAGGTATAAACGAATAGAATCATCCATCAAGGAGTTGGATGAGCACCAAAGGTGAAAAGTCATTACATGATTGTTTGGGTCCTCTCCCGGTTTGCCATCGAATTTAGGGATGTCAAATGGTAGTTTGGTCGGTATGGCAGGATATTGGGGAGAGTGACAGATCGGATCATTTAAAATCCTCGACAGATCCGGGAGGTCCAGGGTGGCTAAGAAAGGTAACTGTCTATTTACATGCGGGTACTGGTGACTTTGGGGATGGAGTCCCGTCGGCAAACCAGTGGGACCATAAGCAGTCTGCATATAATGCAAGGATCCGGGCAGATTCAGTTTTTGATGTGGAGGCAAGTAACTCATAGGGTTGTGCCCTTGAACGAGGGCGTGAGGTTGAGCATTCGAGCCCCAAATAGGATTAGACGTACCTGGATAAGGTTGGCCTTTACTAGGGGGTATGATGGAGCTAGCCTGAGGTTGTTGCCCCCTAGTCGGGTGAGGGTTATGTTGTATAAGATGATTCCAATACTGGGCCAAGGATGGGGGTATGTTTTTTCCATAGGGTGGGGTCGGTGGGGGTTGTCCTCTAATCAGGGGTTGTGTCCCAATTGGGATTTGTCCTGCAAGGGGGGGTTGAGTTGGGCCTCCTTGGTAAAATTGTCCACCAACAAGAATCTAGTAATTTGGTTTGAATGACGGAATGGTGCCACTAGGATCAGTGCCTCCGATAGAGGATGGAAGAGTTCCTCCGAATGGGGGCGGAGGAAGTGTCGGAATGAAACCGGGAGGATGGTGCCCAGAAGGAGTGGGACCACCAGGAGTTCCAGATGTGATTTGCATAGGAGCGGGAATAGAGGCATTCAATGCATGGTATCCAGGTGGAAGTGTCGGGGTGACTCTGAGCGAAAGTTGTGTGCCAATGGGGTCTTGGCTAGCTGCGGTAATCCCGGTGTGAAGACTCGTAGTATCTGTGTAATGGACCATTTGTAAAGGGAGAGTCAAGATGTGGTCAGCTTGCGGAGCTTCTATACCAGGAAAATAATAAGCAACAGTAAAAGGTATTGCATTTGGATTAGATGTTTTGGGTAGCTCAGGTGAGAGAGTGATATCAACGCCTACTCCCGAGCCAAAGAGATCCCATCTAAAAATGCCTGTAGTCCAAAAAGGATCTTGACCCTCAGGTCCTAGGAAAGGTCCAGTCGGTGATCCAGAAGACTGAACAACCAAGTCTTTGGAAGAATTCACTCGCACAATGCGTCTCTCGGAGTCAGGATGAAGTCGAAAGTCCTCTCAAGAATTGGTAATTTGGAACCGTTCTAGAGAGTCAGTTATTTCCACTTGTGGAGTGGCAACGTCTTGGACTTCACTCTATTGAGGAGATCCCTCCGGTGAGTTGGTAGGCAAGGGTTGAGAACCTTCTAGATTTTCTGACGATAAGCCTTGCATTCTACATGAATGACATGGAGGGTCAATTGTGATCAAGTTAAAAACTTACGAAGGAAATTCTATGGTCAACTTGGGTAAACAAACAGCATGCGCTAGTAAAAATCTAGGAAGTAAAACCAAGCAAACAAGACCTTCTAATTCCGAAGTCACTATTTGGTGATGAAATCCAACGTCACAACTAAGAGATAAGAAGGGGCTAGGCTAGGGTGGAAAAGTTACATTTATGACCTGCTTAACGGACTTACACCTTGGTGCAAGCTCCCACACATAATCGTGGGTATACCCTCTAAGGAGCCCGAGTGAGTTTGGCCAACATCGATTTCAGGTACCATGAAGACTTGCCCGTTCACAGTCACCTTGTGTAAGACCCTAAGAAGATAGGCCACTAAGGTTACCACCAACAACAATAAAGCCTGGGGGAACAGTTGACAATCCAATCCACACGCAAGGGCAGGGTATCTAGCCCGAAATCAGCTTGAGAGGTTTCCACTCATTATTGTGGGTATACCTTCAAGTGACCCCCGTAATACGTACAATCTCTACACCGATATCAACAAAGCAAGGTGAGTAACTCTGTCAATCTCAATGCTACCTCGAGTTTGACCCTTGTGTGAGAAGGGCTTCCCAGGACAAAATGTTGCAAATGGAATTTGACACTCCTTACCACAAGATGTTATTGTGTGTTTTGTTCTTTGGAGAGTGTATCTCTCTGTCTATTCCAAAGCTCTAGCCTAGCTAATGTTGGTGTAAAAGAGTCCTAGAAAATAGTTACTAGTTAAATTTTAAAAATTGAGCAATATTATTAAAGGTTGTTGTTACTCAAAAGAGATGGAAATGAAACCTATGTTGTGTGAGACTCTGACCCAACAATGCATAGATAGGAATGAATGACACAAATTTCTTGTTCGATGAATCCTATTTACAGGAGGGAAAGAGGAGTTTTCTAGAACAACTTGAACTACGATATATGATCTTCTTTGAAATGCAACATCAATCAATCATGAACAATGCAAATTCTCTATTCGTTCTATTTCAACAATTGAATGCCAATATTTTCGAATAAAAAGCTACTTAAAAAGAAAAACGTTTTTTAATTTTCAGTAGAAACCAAAAAATAGTGGTGGAACTAAGAAAAACTAGCAACTAATGAAAAAACCATATCAAATGAAAAACCCAAACCAATCTTTCAACGAACAAAAAAATAACAAATAGACAAGACTAATCTCTTTAAATGCATGTGGGCAACAATTTTCCAAGTAATAAGCAATTGAAAAAGACAATTAATCCCAATTTTTAAACCGATCACCGGCTCTCAACCAAATAAGCACTCGGATTTCAAAACCAGAGATTATATCATTGTTAAAAAAAGGTCAAGAGGTAACAATTGAGAAAAAATGAACAAGAAGAGATTTCAATTTCCGAAGACTAATCATTCACGAAATCCAAAGTCAAGAAACAATCAATCACTGGCCAAAGAAGTTCTTTTCAGACACACATACAAATATGGGCATTTGAGGATACTAAAAAACCTTAATCCAAAAAATTTTCAAATGGGTTCGCGGGCTAGCAGTGGTGTACAGTGCGAGAATGAAGGATTCTCGTAGGCTAGACACAAGAAGAGTGCGAGAAGTTTGCATTGGACTGAACAACAGGGTGTGAACTATAGTGATTCTTGCAGGCTACAGAAGGGTGCAGTGCGAGAAGGCCTGAAACTAAGCAAAATTTGGAAAAAAGACAAAACAATTTAAGGAACTTCTGGACCCAGGGAGTCTACCAGGGTCTCCTCAAGACTCAAAGATTGATGGAAATAAAAAATGGTAAGTTAAGAGCAAATAGCCAAGGAAAAACCACCAAGAATGGGTTGTATCCCCAGTGGAGTCGCCAATTTTGTTATCGAACTAATTGGTAGGTGCGGACACTAACAAATCTCCCTAGATCCACCTAGATCTAGAATAAAACAGGACATGGCACGACTCTTTCCCTAAGTTGTAATCATTGAATCTACTAATAGGAAGGAATAAGTGACATACCTTTATATCGTTTCCTTAGGTCTCTGTTGTTCCCACTTCGCTCCGATGCTCTCGTGAAGTCAAGTCCAAGACAACACAAACCAACCAAAGTGAAGATAGCAAAGTATATTCAATGTCAACTTATGCATATGATCAAGGAATTACACAATAAAGTAAGAGTGATTTTATGGGAAAGGGACATGCCGCTGTATCATATTAATTGAAAGTAGAAGATACAACCTGATTGCCTTGATGTTGCAAGCTTCCTTTCAGTGACCCTTGGTTCCAACACACACAATTGCTCTGTACTTGCATGAAGAAGACCCAATTCCTCTTGATAGACCAAATAGAGTCTTCAAGCTTCTGTCCAAGCAGGGTTCTTCACACAATTCTTTTACCAATTCTTCATTCAATTTTGCTTAACCTTTTCCATGAGAAACCTTTCAATATATAGGAGAAGGAGAGATGGTTACATGGATGAGGATGATCCCATCAAATCTGAGAAGTCAGTAGAATGACAACCATGTGAATGCCAACTCATTTTCTAGAAGATTCCCTTCTAGAACCCTCGAGATCTCTTTTCCTTTCCAATATTAAAAACAGGTTTGCACCCTGTGTATGGAGCAGACTGCGAGAAGTTTGCACCCTAAGTGTGGCTGGCCTGTGAGAATGAGGGATTCTCGCACCCTAGACAATAGGCAGCCTGCGAACTCATCTTAAAAATATGTTTTTTGGAAGAAGACAAGAGCCACTTTTCTCAAGCAAAAAGTCCTTGTTGGGAGCCTGAATACATCACTGTTAAGACATCACCAAAGTGACCAAAATCATGTGTAACAAGAGTGCGAACCAAGGGATATGTTTGATACCCCGGCCAACTAAGTGTTTGGGATTTGCTAGGTTTTGTCGTTTGGTAAGGTGGATACCAGTTCCTTTCTTGCCTCCTCTCCATATGAACCTGTTGATCAAGAGTTTAATGTGTTGGAGCACCGATGACGGAGCTTTCGCCATACTAATCCAATAAACAAGAATGCTTTGTAAAACTGAGGAGGACAGGGTAAGCCTTCCTCCCAAGGAGAGCTAGCGGAAGGTCCATTTCCCCATCCTTTTGTCGATTTTCTTGAGAAGCCACGTCCAATCGTTGGCTCTATAATTATTTGATTTGAGAGCAAAGCCAAGGTACTTTAATCCTTGATTGAGGTGTTCTATATTTATGTTGAAATCTGACAGGAGGAAATGTCTAAGAGCTGGGTCAATATTCTGAGCAAGAAAGATAGACTTTTGGCAATTTATGGACAACCTAGATGCCTCGCAAAACTTGGAAAGGATAGCTCTGAAAGTCTGCCAGTGTTCAAGTTTCTCGGAGCCCATGACGAGGACGTCATCAACAAAAAGGAGGTGTGAAATAAAAGTGCTTACAACAACTTTGAGACCTTGAAAAGTTCTTGCTTCCACTGCTTGAATCATCATCTTGCTGAGAGCTTCTATAATAAGTAAAAAGATCAAGGGAGACAATGTGCATCCCTGACATAGACCCCTATGACATTTGAAGAAGTCTGTGGGGGTTCCATTCACAAGTACTGCTGTGTTGACCGAGGTAATGCAACCCATGATCCATTTGGAGACATTTCAATCGAGTCCAATCAGGTCAAATAATAGGTGGAGGAATTTTCAGCTGACATTGTCATATGCCCTTTTTAGATCAAGTTTTAAGATCACCGCATTCATCTTTCTCAGTTTAGCGGAGTGGACGCATTCTTGGGCGATGCCCACTGCGTCAAAGATCAACCTGTCCTTCAGCAAGCCAAATTGTTCAGTGGAGATATATTTGGCTAGTGTATCTTTGATTCGGGAGGCAATAATCTTGGAAATGACTTTGTAGACGAAGTTGCATAAAGCTATGGGTTTGAAGTCATTAAAATTTTCAGGCTTACTGACTTTGGGAATAAGGGTAAAGAACATGGAGTTGAGAGTTCCCGGGATAACTCCAATAAGGCGAGACTCTTCCACCGCTCTAAGAAAATCCAGGCCCATAAGTTGAAAGAAGTTTTGAAAAAGTTCCTGAGTCCATTCATCTGGACCAGGACTTTTATCTTTGGGCATTTGATCAATAGTGTCTTTTAGCTCTGTAAGTATGACAGGTTTCCCTAGTGCCACATTGTCGAATTCCTTGAAGAATCTTGGAACAACCTTCAGTACTTCAAGCTACACATCTATATTTTCGGCCTCACATGCTTTATATTGAGTTCTGTAATGGTTGTAGGCTAACTGATGTAACTCTGTGTCAAAGGAGTAAAGATTCCCTTCTGAATCATGTAAATCCCAAATTGTGTTGTGGCAGCGTCTTTGAGTTGCAAATTTGTGGAAAAAACTGGTGTTTTTGTCTCCTTTATCAATCCATATCGCCTGGCTTCGGAGTCGCCAAGATGCCTCTTCTATTGATAAAATTTTGTGCTTCTTATGTGTAAGATCATGTAGTAAACTTAGTTCCTCTACCTCAAAAATATGAGACATATTGTTGGCAAACATAGCTGTGATTTGATTATCAATATGTGTTAGTTCCGCATTTAAAGAACATTTTTTGGTGTGCTGCCAATTTACAACTTTTTCTTTAAGGAATTTGAGCTTCCCACGGAGAAGGCGTATGGTGAATGTCTTTGATCTCTCCTGAAAGTCCGCCCAAGTATTATGCACAAGTGCCTTGAAATCGTGGTCTATGATCCAAGTGTTGTTGAACTTGAAAGGAGCTGCCCTCGATCGAGGGGAACCATCGAAATGCAAGCATATCGGATGGTGGTCTGAAATCTGAGAGAATTCTACCCACGTCATGTAATGATGATGACCTTCGACCAGATTGGAAGCTAAGAGAAAATAGTCAAGGCGTTTAGAAATACCAGTGGGCTTGGATCTGCCATTTCGCCAAGTGGGAGAGATGATAGAGGGTTGGAGATCGATAAGACCCGATCTGAAGAGAAGGGACTCAAAAAAGTCGGCCAATGGATCTGCTCTAGCAGACTCACCCCACACTTCGTTGGCAGAGAGGGTAAGGTTGAGATCGCCCCCTAAAATCAGGTTTTCAGCATGTAGGAGGCCCGAATCAAATAATGCTTGTCAGAAGGGCTCCTGATCTTTGTAGGGAGCGTAGCAGTTGAGGAGATTAAAGAAAAAAATTGAAGACTTAACTCTACCACAAGATAAGATTCCTGTTGAAGTGCCAACCGCTTGAAAGTCTGCCACATCAGAGTTCCACCCAGTGAGAAGGCCACCAAAGTAACCGTGTGAGTCAACGACAACAATGGACCAATGAGGAAGGCATTGTAGGAAGATTTCCTTTACTTTCTCACCCAGAACCATGGTTTCTTGGAGGAAGACAACATCTGGTTTGATCTTAGTAAGTAATCTTTTGAAGGAAGCTAGCTTTAAGGGGCTTCCAAACCCACAGATGTTGAGGGAAAGGATGAGCATTAGGAGGCAAAAGAGGGCGGATGGGGTGCTCTAAGGGCCACAGGATAGTGGTCTGATGGTTTAGAAACGAAGGAGGTGGTGAGAAGGAGGGGGGACTCTGTTTTATTGTAACCGACTAGTCCTCCCTCCACTGAACTAGGGGGTTTTTAGGAGGTCTGGATCGGCCTTTTCTAATAGTGACGTTTGACCGATCTGGGGTAAGGGTGGTGTAAGAGTGTGTGACTGTGACTGGAATGAGGGAGAGGGTGGAGAGTGAGAGGGTGGGGTAGAAGCCCTGTTTGGGGGGGGTTATTAAAGCAGGGGTGGGTGGAAGTCGAAGGGAGAGGAAGTGTGGGGGAAACAAACTGTGTAGGTGGAGAGAGAGAAGGGGGTTCCGAGTCTTTTGTGGGGCAGGGATCGGAACAGGAAGAAGAAAGAGAGTTGGAAGAAGGAGGGCCTTGTAAGGGGTGGG